>PVLD010004560.1:0-123705 GCA_004027595.1 Dinomys branickii | reverse complement strand
AAAAAAAAAAAAAAAAAAAAAAAAAAAAAAAAAGGAAAATAACTTCAGCAATTTTTATGTAGCACAAATATTATGTACCCATGATTAGGGTTATAAAACAAATATTGATAGAGTTTTTGTTAGGCCTTGGAATGATTCATGAGCAAATTGACACATGCTCATTGAACTTAAATCTTAGTTTCCAGGACAAAGAATTTGAAAAAAATAGATGCTTGCTAAATACTGATTAATTAATTATTTAGTTAACAGTTCCACTGATGTGATTGGGCAGCTGTAATCATTACAATTCTAAGTAACTTGCCTCTAAATCCTCACTTCGATGGAAGCAAGCTTGCCAAGTAAAATTGGCTGCTAAGCTAAGCTTTCTTTAATATTTTTGGCTTTCTCCCAAAATATTTATAGTTTTCTTTTCACCTTCAGTGATTTATTATTCAACTGTAGTTCACAGAGGTTAAAAACACCACCCTCAGTACATATACATTGCTGCTATCCTCCTTTTGAAAAGAAAAATTCTCATTCCAAGGGCCTGGCAAAGACTTGTCAAGCATTAATTACATGCCATTTCCTACTTTCATTTAGGTTTTTTTTTTTTTATTGAGAGTGTATTGTATATCAGATGAGGTCATGGAAAGAGTGATAAGAAATGTGTCTTCATATGAAACAAGAATTTTGCTTTTTCTGCTAATTGCTAAGGCTAAAGTTACCCTCAGATTGGCTGTTAGTTGTTGAGTCAAGAGAGAAGCAACAGACAAAGGTTAAAATGTTTGGATATAATAAAATCACAAAATTATTGCTGTTATAGTGGTGTTAGAAAATCCTCTTTCAAACGCTGTGTTGTGGATCTCAAAGAATATAGTAGGAATTATGTAATGAAGATTCAATTTTATAAGATAAGTATCCAGAGTTGAGGGATGATGTTCCACCTACATGCAATACTGAGAAATTCAGTTCTCCCAAAGATGTATACTCCAGAACCTCAAAGAGGGGACCCTGAGAATAATAAATGCTGTCTTTGTGGGTGCCTTTTCTTTGAGGCTCCTTTAGTAAACTTCCTTCAACCTGTTTCCAGTACCCAGCATCCTCTCAGTCCCTTGATACTGTTCTCTCCCTATCAAGAGCCTGAATAAAATGCTCCACATACCCTACAAACATATTCTCTCTCTTTCCCCTATCATTTCTATCTTAGGATTTTCCACCATATTTAACTGAAAGAGATGATAAATTATTCAACTGGCTTTCTTGGTTGTGAACCCCAATCCAAAGCAGGAAGAAGACAGATAAAGGTTCCTAAGGCCAAAGCTTCTTTTTCCCCCAACTCTCCTTGAATTTACTTATTTCTATTGAAACTTCCACCTTCTTTCCCTTTTCTTCCCTTTTTTCATGAGCCCCACAAAAACAATTTAAATCTTTTATTTTCTAAAGTAGATTAGAATTCTTTCATTGTCTACTTAATTATTTTTACATAACATTCTTTTTAAAAAATTGTAACGTGCTCATTGTTTAATTTCCATTTAATAATTATCCATATCGAATACCTTCTTGAGTCACTAATTTCAAAATATATTTTAGAGTTTAAACTTCTTTTAAAAATTGTTAAACAGCTCCTTCATTCACATATTTATTCATTCATTAAACAAACATCTATTTACATCAGTATTCCAGAAACTAGAGAGAGTCTTGGGGGAGGGGATTAAAGGAGTAATTTTAAGACCATTAATAGTTATCAAAAAGAAAGTAAACATTGAATTGATTTTAGATTTATTTGAATCCAAGTATGAAAGCAGGATATATCTTTCAGCTTAGAAAAAGTCATGTCAGTTAAGTCATACTGGTGAATTTCTGCCCAAACTTGCTTACGATACAAAAAGCTGTATCTTTTCTTTAGCACTAGTATACACAGGGGAAAAGAAGAACGCTACAACTATGAATTTCCTGTCTCATAAAGATCCAGTGACTTTCACTGATATAAAATTTATGATGAGATCAGTGGACTTAAGTTTAGAATCCCAAACATAATACTCTTTCACTGATACTTTCAGGGCTCAGACTGAAGGCTGGATGACAGTTGTGAAGGTCCTGGGCAGCATGTGAAAATGCTCTGCAGGGCCCTAGAGTGCAATGTAGGAACTGATCTTCAGTCTTGGCCTAACTTATGGCTAGTTTCCCACTGACCGTAACAGCGTGCCTCTTGTAGCCTCAGAACTACCTCCATAGAAGAGACAAGGGATTCATTCTGAGGGTCAAGATCAGCAAGCTCATAGAAGCTATTGCAAAGCCCAGTAGGAAATGATTGCAAGTTGATGGTGAGTGTGCTTTTCCAGGCATGCAGAAGGGTTTTAGTACTGCAGCTGCAATTACCACTTAGAAAAGAATCAGCACCTTCTAACTGAAATTAGAACACAAAATGAGCCAGGCTGGTGGACAAATTATGGTACATGGCCCTGCTGTGTTAGTGACCTATATTCGCTTCCCAAAGTTAGTATTAAGTTCTGTTTCTGAAGCTAGAAATTTAGGGTAAGGTGACAGGAAGATAATGCTTTCAAAGGAGAGCAGGAGCATTCAGCCCTATATCTCCTCAGTTAGCAAAAAATCATCTTGGAACACTTGCAGTCAACCTCCACCTTCCCAAATTAGCATGCTGGGAGAAGTTAAGTTTTTAAGGTTATGGATGAGGAACAGAAGCTCCCAGCAATATAAGAAGAAAAGGCATCAACACATTTAGGCAACTGAATCCTACTAAAAATAGAAGAGCAAGACTTGGACAGGAGGATGCATAGTTCAAGATCAACCTGGGCTACATAGTGGAGTCCCGTCCCAGAAAGAAACAGAAAAAAGAAAGAAAGAAAGAAGAGAGAGAGAGAGAGAGAGAGAGAGAGAGAGAGAGAGAGAGAGAGAGACTGAGTAGTGTTCTGCACAGAAAATAGAAATATAGAAATATGCCAGGTCTACAGAATGTGTTTCATGGATGACATGATTTTAAATTTTAATGAGTGGATTTAACTGAGACTATAAGTCCAAAAAGTTTCTATTTCCCTAAGCATGCTCTTCATATAAATCGGTTTATGAACGGAAATAAGCAATTGGTTCCAAAAGTATTACAAAATAAAGTTTAGCTGGGAAAATGATTACAGTGGCATGACTTTTCTAGATCTTACACACAGGTTTTTCCTGCGCCCAGCAGCTCGAGGTTTAGTTTTGGACCGGGGGAGGGGGATATTGTTACTAGTGTGAACATGAGCATGAAATAGATGTAAAACAAAAGTGCAGCACTGAGAGAACAGACCTCCAAGCTCACATCTCACTGGAAGCATTTTTAAAAATTTATTACCATGGAAAACAATTAGAATGTAAATTTCACCCTGTTAAAATAATTCATATTAACAGACTGATGCAAGTTTAATAATAGTCTGTTTTTCAGAACAAGAAATAAGATTAAAATTTACCAATTAAGGGCCAGGGATAAAGCTCAGTGGCACAGCGCCTGCCTGGCAAGCACAAGGCAGTATGTAAAATAAATAAATTAAATTATTAAATTAAATTAAGTTTACCTATTAAACTAATACCATGCAATTCAATCAACATGTACTAAGCATGAAAACGCATTTGAAAGGTATTTTATTTTTGAATTTCAGTTTTCTCTGTTCCCCTTAAATTATAATATCTTTGAGAACAATGACATGGTTAGCAATATACACTAAAGAGGTGTGCTCACAGGGCTACGGCAGCCATTGGAAGAATTCACTTTTATAACGCATTTTTGGTGATCACATGATCACTTTCAACTTTCAATGACAAAACTAAAGACCTTAGTTTCAAGCATGTTCACATGTTCCAAAAAGTAAGAATTCCAGAACCATGATAGCACCGTGAAACCCTCTAAACTTGGAGCAAGGGGACTGAGAAAATTTTTCAATTAGAGGATCAAGTAAGAACGCAAACTGTAGGAAACCTTAAGTCTTAAAAGAGAAAAAGTAGTGAGAAAATTACACTAATACCTACAAATAGAAGAGCAAGTAGTGGGAGAAAGATACAGAACAAGACAGAAGCTCCAGTGATTCTTCGTGTGTATGTGCATGCGTGTACATGCGCACATGTGTGTTGGGGTGTTACACGGTGTGATGCCTTTTTATGCTAATTAAGATTGAAATTTGGGCATTTGAATACATAAATATGATGGAAATGACAGAGAAGGACATAATGGGAATAAAAATAAGAGAAAAAATAATTAAAGTTAGAAAATCCTGGAAGAGCAAAAATGCAGTGCTATCCACCAAGATCAAGGTTGAAACATCCATGTGAAATAGTCCTACTTTAGTCTGCAGGGCAAGGGTGATCTTCACAGGAGAGAGATCTTCCTTCACTCTAGGAAAGCATAATGAATGGGATAGGGAATACAGAATGGGCGAAAGCCTGAAGGGAAACAGAGGCAGTCAACGCAGGAGGAGATATGGACTACTGATGAGTTGGCAGGGTCGTATGTAATCTTCTGGATTCTTTTTTAGAGTAAGATGGCAGAGATGTTGAAACTGCTGTGAGTGAACCATTATCTTTCTGTGGGTAGGCCATCCCTGTCCCATAAACCAAGAGCCAAGGTGAAACTGCTTATAGTTTCCACCCTCTCAAAACAAACATGATAGTTTCCAATCCCAGAAAATAGTATGTCTCTCTTTCACACTCTATTTCTTTGAGTGTGCATGTTTAACTTTCTGCCTAATAAATCCCTTTATGCCTCTTAAGAAAAGAGGAGCGAAGTTGAAACTGAGTTTCTAATTCTACACTGAAACAAGAGAGTTACCTTGATCCAGATTCTAGTATACTTTAGGGAGGGAGAGTATGTTGATTACAAAAGATTTATTGTCATTATTATTTATAACACTATATTCTTCTGTGCTTCTCATAATTTATACTATATTTTAAAGTCTTCCTCAATCTTTTAACTATCTTCCATATTCTCATTACATATTTTAGAATGTTGATCAGTGCTTTAAGTAGAAAAATATATTTGTTATATTTTTTAAAGTGAGTAAGGTGTAGGAGAAAATGAAAAAGTTAAGCTAACGTTCATTGCTTCTCAGCAAGAGATGAGATTTTGGATTAAATAAAAATGACAAAATTTAATGACAAAAGCAGAGCAATGTGCTTTAAATAGGGTATTTTAATTGGTGGAAAAAAGGATTTCTTAAATTCATATTTTTCAGTTTACCCAAAAAGCAAATGAAAATATTTTAATAAAAACTTTTGCATCAAGAAGCATAATTTGCTAATAACCCTCAAGATTTATATCATGCATGTGAAAGTAACAATATTTGACCAAATGATGTTATTTTATTTTAGATAAAATTATACCTGTGCTTTAAAAAGTCCCAGAATGGCATTTCTTCCAAAAATTTCAGTATCAAGCAAAACTTCTGAGTTTTTTAAAATAGGAAACTCATCTGTGAATTGAATAATTTATATTTCATGCTAAAAATTCAAATATTTTTCTTGAAAATTCTTCAGAAATGAATTTTTCTGTCATCCATAAGTAATAAAAAAATAAGCAAAAAATACTGATTTAAGCTGAATGGTTTTCTCATAGTTATGTAAGAAGTGACAAAAATGTGTAACCTCTTGTAACTTTTCATTTAATCTTGTATTCATCTGTTCATATCATGCTTCTTGCTTCCAAAATTTCACTTTGAAATGGAAGCAGTTCTTTCTTCCTTAAGGAAATGTCTCTTAAAGTATTTGGTAATAGTGTCATAAATTCATCTGCTCATTGGCCACCTGAAATAGTGCATCTTACACATGCGATGCTGCTCTACAAGGATGAATGTGGGAAGGAAGGAGCCAGGTGTGGGGATAGGCACAAAGCTGGAAGATCATTAGAACATATGCGCACACTAGATACTAATGAGTATCTGCTTTTCCTGAACTCAGATTTATAATGAACTTGAAATATTTTAAGTAAATTTATTGCTTAAGAATATTTTCTGTGATGCATTTTAAAAAATAAAAGCACTGTTTCACTTCAGAGAAGTAGAGCCAGTGGACTTTCAGAACCTCACAGCACAAATTCAGCAGAAGGCAATGATGGCCTGCATTTGTCCTGTCCTGGGGCACCAACAGTGAGAGGTGGTGGTTTGTAGTTAAGAGATACTTGAGTCTAGTTTTGTGCATTAGTTTGCTAGTGGTATTGCAACCAAGTGCCACACACTCAGTGGTTTACAGCAATGGAAATGCGTTATCTTGCAGTTCTGGGAGTTGGAATTCTGAGACCAAGGTGTTGGCATTGCTGATTTCTCCTGAAGGCTGTGGAGGAAGAACCTTCCATGGCCTGTCTCCTGGTTTGTAGAAAGGCCTGTCTGTGTCTCTTCTTATCACTGTTATTTACCCTTTTTGTGTGTCTCTGTGTCCAATTTCCCCTTTACCTAAGGCCATCGTTCTGCTTAAATCTAATTGTCACCTTGATTCATGTGGGAGCCAAGTAATTGATTAATAAAACACACTTCTGGTTGTGTCCAGGTGAGCTTCAAAGGGATGACTTTGGGGTCCATATCTGGTTTTCAATCCTTCCTTTCCATCTCTTGTTCTCTTCCTCTGCTATTCTTCCCAGCAGTCGTGAACAAAGCAGCTTACTCCACAATGCCCTTCTACTGTGGTGTTCATGCCCTTGAGCCCGGTGACTGGCATGAATTATCTGAAACTATAAGCCCAGGGTACTTCTTCCAGCTGTGAGGGCCAAGCAGTGTGTCCCGAGGAGAAAGCTGGCTAACACAATTCCATGCAGTTTAGGGCCCACCTTAACAAAACTTACTCATTTTCATTATTTTTTAATAAGTTACTTATTTATCTCCAAATAATTTTACTTTCTGAAGTTAGATTTCAACACATAAATGTGGAAAACGGTGAAAGGATACAATTCAACCCATAACAAGTTGATAGTATAGTATAGTACTAGTAGTTTAAATTTCTTATTTGAAGTTACCAAAGTGACTTGGGAGAGGAACCAAAGTACTGACACAGTGAAGACAGTTACTTTATGGGTTTTAAATGATGAGGAAGACTTTGAGGTAAAACTGGACCTATACATCTGTGATAAGGATTTCAAAAAAATCTATATCCGGAAATGATATAAATGCTTTCTTTGGTTACATATGGGGCATAAAGAACTCTACCTGGAAAATATTAAAAATAATTTTTCTCTGAGGTCTTATTTCTGAGGTCTTGGGACACAGATAAGAATCACTTATTTTCTTTATAGATCCTGCTTAAACACTTTTAAAATTATGTGTATGTATTTTGATAAGATTTAATTTAAAAATTTAGGTTTAATTTCCTAATTATTTTGAGAGCAACTGGCAGTATATCTTTGTACAAAATAAAATCCAGTAGTGACATTTTTCTAAATTTTTTGTTGTCCACAAAAAATTCTAAAATAAGAACATTTTGGGAAGATAAAGTAAGATGACTTCTCCTGATGCAAATACTCATGATGTCCCTAGGCAGGACATTGACAATTGCTTAGGAAAGAGGGGCTGTCATAGTACAGGGGATAGGGCTGTCTTTTTCGCTAACAAGAACCAGATCTAATATGAAAGTATTGTTAGTCTAAGTATAAAACTGGAAATAGTTTCAGTATTAGGGTACAGAGAATGAACTTTGGAGTGTCCAGGATATTTTCCTAGACTCATCATTCACTTATTTTATGATCCTGAACAAAATGCTTGACCTTTCTATGTCACTGTAAAAAAATTATTATCTGTACAATGAGAGAAATACTCCTCTTTAAACTTATAATTTGTTTTGTCTCAATGCTTGTTTATACATATTTTATTATTTACATTTACCTGCATATACATATACCTACATACAAACATAAAATGAAAAACAGTTATCAAATGTAAAATTTAAATTTTATTGCCTTACTGTAATATATCTCCTTCCAAATGGATTCAATTATAAGAACAATTCACCCCACTTCTGACCCTTCTGAAAGAATCCTCTTTTCTGAGTTGTAAATAAAAGGTGAAAATCCATGACTAACAAACAGGAATTAAGAAGAAACATATTGGTCTTGGATATTAAATTGTTTCTTATAGTGCAATTTGCAATGACCCCAGCTCTAACTGCTGATCAGTTTAAGAGAGTTCCTTGTTGACTATGAAGGGAAACAAACAAATGTGCCTATGCTCAGTGAAACTCTACAAAAGCCTGTTCCTGCAGAGAACCCCAAAATTGAATCCTCCAGAAGCTCCTTTCAAGTTTTAATGAGCCACCTGCCTCCAGCAGTAAAATCCAAAGAGAAAGGAAAGGAAATATGCTGAACAGCAAGAGGCAATCTCTAACACTGTGAAGCAAGGTCTCTAGAGAAGTAATCTTTTGTATAGTGTCACTAGTCTTCTAGGAAACATGAAGTTAGGTCTTGAGTTAATTAATATTCAATTACTGTCTGAAATGTTATCATTTACTTTCTTGTGCATCTTAAACAGATAAAAGGAGAATATATCAATTTTACATCATGAAGTAGTGATTAAATATTTACAAAATGCTAATCACCATGGAAGAGAGACCAAAACCAAATATAGAGACAGGATCTCAAAATACAGTTCAGGTTGACCTTGAACTCACTACTTAGCCAAGATTGGCTTCAAACTTGTGGTGATCCTCCTTCCTCTGCCTCCTGAATTCTGGGATTACAGGCATATGTCACCCCTCCCAGGAAAAGCCAAATTTGTAAAGGAGGTAGTTGAGACATGGAACAGCTCTTTAATCAGAAGTAGCTCTCCAGATCTTTTAAAAATAATGCTGAAATATAGGCACATATATTGAAAATGTTGATTTCATTTTTTTTGCTATACCCAGGACCAGTTTTCTGCACAGAATGTCATAGACTCTTCAAAAGTGGGAAAACAGAAAGCAGACTGTCCATGCCCTTAACAGGAAGTGTGACTTCTTACTGTTTTCCAGAATAAAGGTACTATCACTGTGCTATCACTAAACCATTTTTATATTACTTAGCTTATTGATTCTCTTCATTCTCATCATTACAGTAAAACATCTCTCATTAATAATAAGTGACACCCTTTTACTTACAAAAGGATAGATAAATCTCATTTATTTCAGGATAATAAAAAAAGTGATTCTTTTGAACTTTAATCTTTCATGGAGTTTCAAGACTTTGAATCACCACATGGTAAAAGTAGTTTATCCATTGTTTCCTTTCACATGTTGAAGCAGAGCTTAAAAAGGTCAAGTTTTCTCAACCTAAGCAAATTTCCCCTTTGACCCCACACATCTGTTGTTCTTTGTTTTATTATGCAATTAGTAACTTGTTAAAACCGCCTGTTCGCATAATATTCCATTTCACCTGAGGAAGACAAAGTTGCAAAACAAAAAACAGCTTGACTAACTAACTGCCTTTGTCCTGCTTCTGCAAACCTGCTTGCCCACCCATAAGTTTCATGCCACTAGGTAAACCATTCCCTAGTAACACGTGTAAAACGACAGCCTTTCCTTTGTTCAGGGCTCAGGCTTTAAATTGAGTCCACCTGGCTGGCGCAGACCTAGGTAAATCTTCCTTTTCCTCCCCTTAGTCTCTCCGATCTATTAAACCCTGGAAGAGTGGAGCTACCAGCAGTGCTAGTAAAAACGCTTCCTGTATTCAGGGAATAAGTTATCTCAGAAGTTTTTCTTGTTATTTTATTTTGTTGCAGCTTTTTGTTCACTTTTAAAAGAAATGACATGATGTGGGGATGCTTTGTGAAGGTAACTCTCCTAAGGGTGAGAAGTTGGAGGCAGTAGAACTGTTATGTAGTTAGGTATCAGAGCTAAGTGATCATAGGTCTGATAAAACGGCAGTCAATATAGTACATATTTATATGGGGGAAATCAACAGAATAGTTTTTCTCTATACTGTTTTATTTCCTAAAGCACCTGGGCAAGGTATGTCCTTGTGGGTGATGTTGGTCAAAGAAATTGCATACTAATTATGATATCTATGCTTATCAGTTTTACAATTGCTGACCATCTTGAGAGAGATACTCAATTCTATAAAGATTCAACTGCATAGATGAGATACCTGCGGGATATACTGTGCAAGACAGTATATCAAGGGCATGTGACACAGGTGGTAAAAGGAATTTACGATAGACAAGTAATGTGGAAAAGAGTTTATTTAAATCAAGAGTGTGCTGTCAAGAGGACAACCAGCAAATTTCCAAGAGACCAGTTGCACAGATTGAGGTATTTGTAAGAGCTTGAGCACATGGGAAAAGGCTTTAGACAGCAAATGTGATTATCTAAAGAATGTCCTCTTGTGGATCATTTAGCACCTTGCTGATCTTCCAAGAGCATCAGTATTGTGTTTAAAATTATATTTACATTTAAAATTTTGACAAGACTATTTTTCTCTGGCTTGCAGAATGTGTTTAACTTCAGAAAAGAAGGTGATAAGGAGGTCTATGCATATCCTTTTAGAGAAGATAGGTCAGGACTCACTGAGAAGAATGAACTAACCTTATAATAAAATGTTTATTGCTGTCTTATGAACACCTACTGAGAGCAGGACATCTTTGAATGCCTCTTTAACATATGCTGGGATAAAGATAGCCTCTTTAGCAAGTGGTGGTGGGAAAGCTCGTTATCCATATGCAGAAGAATTAATTGAGAACTACCACTCTCACCTTACAGTAAAATAAAACTGACGTGGATCAAAGACCTTGATATTAAAACAGAAACAATCTGTTGGAAAATAAATTGGTTAAATCTCTTGAAGGCTTAGGCCTAGGCAAAGAATTTTTAAACACAACCCACTTTCACAAGGAATAACACCAAGAAACAACAAATGGCATTATTTCAAATTAAAAGCCTTCTTCAAAGCAAAGGAAACAGCCATTAGAATGGAAAAGGAGACAAAAAACAGAGTGAAGAGACAGCCTATGGTATGGGAGAACACGTTGCCAGCTGTACCTCAGACAGGGGATTAGTGTCTAGGGTACATAAATAACTCAAAAATATGTAAAAGAAAATCTAAAAACTGTTTACATTTAGTTATTTAGCTCACAAATAGGCAATCAGTAATTCATAGGTTAAGATACATAGAAAATAGTACACATACTGAGTTGAAATCTCATTAAATCCTCCTGCTAGATAAGCATAAAAATATAAAAGCAAACACACAAGAAGATAAAACATTAAGTTAAGGACAGGTAGATTAGAACCATTTCTCCCAGGAAAGAAATTTTTAGAAAGAATATTTTAAGTTCCTTGACAGATCCTTCTATCACCAGGCCGGACTTGGAGGAATATTACCAATGAAATATAACTGGTTTCTTTTAAACTCATTTCCTTTAAACTCAGCCAGTTTAGTAACTGAGTTTTTTAACTTTATATTAGAAAACTTCCCCTACTGTTTATCAATATAAGATCAAAACAAAGATAGCACCTCAGAACTCCACCCTTGGATTCCTCTCTTCAAAATCTGGAGCCACTTTCTTCTTATATTTCCAATAAATACTGCCCTGTTAACCTCCTTATTTTTTGCAGCTTCCTTTGTTGACTTTGAGAGAAAACAAGCTCAGGTTTACGTGGTGTGTAAAGCATTTTCAATTATCCTCCGAAGATAAAAGGCCCAAGCAAAACTGGACAACTGAAATGAACAGAAACTTTCTCAGGAAAAGTATAAAAGGCCATCGAGTATACAAGAAAATGTTCAGCATCTTTGGCAAATAGAGAAGGGCAATTCAAAACAACACTGAGATTCTATCTATCTCCACAAAGAATGGTTATCTTCAAGAAACCAAGAAGTAAAAAAAACTATATTGGCATGGGTGTAGAGTAAGAGGAACCTGTCTCATTTACTTACTTGTCCTGAGATACAGTACCCAAGGCTTGTGACTTTAAGAAGGAAAAGTGTATTTTGGCTCACAGTTCACAGAGGTTTCAGTCCGTAGTCAGCCGACTCGAAGGCAGGGTGGTATAGGTACCTAGCAGAGGAGGATTCCTCATGGCATACTAGAGAAGCACAGAGGGTTAAATGGAGAAGGGAAAAAGACTGATTCTTGCATATCATGTCCTCAGGGACCCACCTCCTACAACCAGACTTCACCTCCCAATTCACATTTAGTGTTGAACTCATCAGTGAACTAATTGCTCATGAGTATCACATATCACATTACCTCTCAAGAGCCCTACCTATGATCAGACTATTCTTTGGGGTACATCTAGACATAAACCATAACAGAACCCTTCTACTTCATTGGTGGGAATTCAAGGTTTTTCAACTTGTATGGAAATCAGTAGTAAAATTCTCAAAAAAAAGTAAAATTTTCATATGATTTAACTATAGCATTGCTGAGTATCTTCACAAAATTCTTGGAGACATCATATTATGGTGATGTCCATGTTAATAGAAGTACTACCCACAATAGCTAAATCTTGGAAATGGTGTATATGTCCATCAAAAGATGAGTAAATAAAAAATATGGTGTGTGTGTGTGTGTGTGTGTGTGTATATTATATATATATATATATAATACACACACACACACACACACACACACACACAACTGAGAACTGCTTGGCTATAAAGAAGGATATATTTGAGTCATTTGTAGGAAAATGATGTGACCACAATGCTAAGTGAAATAAATCAAACATAGAAGGTTAAATATTGCATGGTTTCCCTTATAGTAGAAATCTAGAGTATAAATAATTTAAAGAATAAAATAAAAGATAGATCAGAAGAAATAAGGAGGTAGACCTTTTTCAGATAGGTTTGCATATTCTTTTAACTGCTTTAACCCTTTGTTAACATCAGCTGGCTCTAACTAGATGGTTGCTGAGGGCTTTTACCCATTTGTTGTCAATGGACAGTGTCTTAGTTACTTACTTTTTCTGGAGCAAAATACCTAACACCCACAAGATAAATGGAAAAGTTTTATTTTAGCTCACAGTTTATAGATATTTCAATCCATAGACAGTTATATTCAAGGCAAGGCTGCTTGCAGCAGAGGCAAGGCAGAGCTCTTTCTTCAGAGAGCAATAAGACTTCCTTACTTCCATCCAGACTACAAGTCTATTCATTTTGTAACCCACAAACGAAGTGGATCTCTTCAGTAAGCCCACCTCTAATCAGTGGACTAATCCAGCATCACACACCTGTGACCTAATGTCATACACCCATAATTCTGTCACCCCAAAAAAGCCCTACCTATGGACACATGATGCTTTTGGGGCACATCTAGTTATAAGCCATAACATTTTGCCCTTAGATCCCAGAATACCCATGTGCAACCTCTCATGCAAAATGCATTTAATCCATGCCAAAATTCTAACATGTTTTAGCAAGGCTGAAAAGTCCAAACCCAAATTATTCTCTGAGGTTTAAGACAAACTTTTATTGTAAAAATAAAAAGTATGTTAAACACTTCCAACATACAATGGCACAAAAGACATTTCCATTCAAAAAAGTACAAATAGTGGAACAGAAAGGAAGTGGATTAAAGCAAGATCAGAATCCAATACAGCAAGCATGACCAGTGTCTGGTGCAATCTGGGGCAAAATGTGAATTCCAAAGAGCTCCGCTGACTCCATCCCTATGGCACTTCCACTGTTGTATTCTTCATACCCTTTCTCTTTGGCTAGCTCTACTGATTCCTTGTGGGTTTCCTCAAATTATTCCTGGCCTTTCCACCCCTGAGATCTTTTCGGCACTTTTGGCTTCACACTCAGAGCTTCGCACACTGCCTTTCAGAAGTACACTGCCTGACTTCCCAGTCCTTCTTCTGAAACCTGGGTGGAAGCTTTCCTAATCCCACAACTCTTGCATTCTATATGCACCTAAAACAAACACCATTTTGATGATGCCAAGGTCTGCTGCCATCCTGAGCAGTAACCAGTTTCCCTTCTCTTTTGGCTATAGGGTTCTATGTGGTACAGATGGCTTAACTGTATGGATGCAAGGTCTCCCCAATAATTCCCAAGGCCACCACCATTCTGTGACATGGTGTCCTGGGGAGTCTCATGTAAGAGCAAAGTCTTTTACCTTTGCAACTGTAAGGCTCCAAAAGGTAGAGCCCTGCTAGTTTTGTCAAGTCCTTAGGCCACTTTTCTATTGTCCTTTTCCAAAGTACTTGACTTTTTCATGTTAATCTTTTCAGAAGTTCTTCTCTGCTCTGTCTTTGTAGGCCACAGCTTTACTGAATCTTCCTTTCTGGCCAAATTCAAAACATTTAAAGTCATTATTCTAGGTTATTTGCTCTGGATTCAAGGTAGAGCTTTCTAAAGCCCCAAACAGTAGACATGCTACTGCCTCAACATTAGACTATCTTGAAATATCTTCTGCCAGTTCATTATTCATTGTCATTAATCTAAGTACCCTGCAATGTCTCTGGACAGAGCAACATCTTTACAAATTTTCCACCAAAGCATAATACATATGGCCTGGACACTAACTGTCAACACAGTCCTTGTTCCCAAGTGAAGCTGATATAGAAGAAAGAAACTCCCAACTTGCTAGATATCTGGTATGAGTATGTGTTCTCTAAAATTAAAAAAAAAATGAATTTTAGGAAAAATGGAGCTTAAGAGCAGAATGTATCTATTGGGGGAAAAGAAAACTTCTGCCTGAGAGAGAAAGAAAGGGTCATGAGTGTATTGCCAAAGACCATGTCTTTTCTATGGGTTTTATAGAGCAAAACCACAGGTCAGGCAGGTCCAAGGTGGAAAATGGGAAGTCATAAGGTGAGCATGAGGTGGGACAAGACAATGGTCAACCAGTAAGATTATGAATATAATCACTCAGGTAAAATTAAATGAGGATCAAGTGGGGAAGCAAGTCATACAGCAACCAGGCATGAATACAGAATAGCAGTTCTTTCTGTAGGGGGTTGGATTAGTGGATCTTCCTGGCTTCCTTGAGGTGATTTACTCTATTTAGAATATCAATCCCTGGTGTTTACCATTAGGAAATATGTGGCATCTCATCTTCTGCACTAGCTCCTTCAAGGACCTAGACCTATCTGACTGCTTATAATATTTTTATACAATTTAGTTTTCTATAACAAAACCTCCTGAGCCTGGTCTTTACCAGCTGCATTTCTATCATCAGTCCAGTCTTCTGAGTTCCAACCAGAAGCCACCATCATGCCATGCTTACATTTTAGGGCTGATTCTTCATCTCTAAATCCTTCCAAACTTTTCTTATAAGCCAGTCAGTCCCAAAGGTGTCTTGAATCACTTGAACAGGTAGTATCACAGCAATGACTCCACTCTCAGTACCAAAATATATATCAGTGTTTTGTTGCTGGCATAAAATACCCAAAACCTAAAAGTTAAGGGAGGAAAAGTTCACTGTGGCTCACAGTATATAGATTTCCATCTGCAGTTGGGTGGCTCCAAGAGTGGCATGGCAGAGGAGAAACAGTCCATGTCATGGCAGCCAATAAGTACATGATTTCCTTCTTTTGCTCTTTTTATTCCATACAAGCCACATGCGTATTTGTTGATGCCACCCACACACAGACTGAGTCTTCCCTCTTCAGTAATTCCATCATCAGCACTGACTGAAATCATGCTAAACCAGTCTGTGGACTTACCCGGTATCACACACACATGGTTTAGAATCATACATTCATGATCTGGTCATATCCCAAAAGTTGCACCAATAAGCACATGAAACTTGAAGAGGGCACCTAGATATCACCCATAACAGGCAGCCACTACGATGCATTTAATTCTGGTCACATATAATCACGAAATTTCCTAGGAAAAGACTACAGAAAGAAGACAAGAAAGAAAGCAAGGGAAGGGAGGAGCAGAAAGGAGACAGGAGACAGCATGGAACAAGAGAAGATTCAAGAGTGATGTATATAATGAAGTGATCTATGATAATCAAGTGACAAGTACATAGACATTGCTTAAATAGTTGTTTTCTAACAGATCTAATTTATCAAAAATAAATTATGAATAGCTTATCCAATAGGAAACTACTAAGTTGGAAATGTTTTTCTTTAAGAAACATTTCTTCCTTTGTTTTGAAAAACGTTTGAACTAATCAGAAGGTTACAAAAGTGAACATGAAGAAATTATTAATGAAATCAAAATTATAACACACAATGATTTTTTAAGATGTCATTTACCAAAAATAAACTTTCTACAAAAAGTATTTAACTTTAAGGGAGTACTTACTCACTTATAAAGCATAACTTTATTATATATTGTGTTAAAATTTAATCATAAACTGTTAGTGGCCATACAATCTTACATCTCTCTCACAGCTTGATCTACTTTTCTATAGATAGGTAAATATTTACTTTAGTAGGTTATTGCAGTTAAGGAATTGATGATTTTATGAATTAAATTGCTCTATAATGAAGAAAAATAAGATACATTATGACATATAGTTTTCATCATTTTATTTTCATATATGCATAGAGGTTAGCCGTTGCAAAAATAAGATAGAGGCAATGGGGGAATATATCTTCAAGGAATTTGTATATTACAAAATAAATCATTTGGGAAATGTCAAACTTTCATTAGTAAATTCTAGATATCATTGTTCGATAACAGACACATGGATGACATGATAAATACCACAGGAGAGGCAATATTATCTATGACCAAAGTACAAGAATTAAGAGGGCTGTGTGTTTTAAGTGTATCTTGGGCTCCTCTATTTGAATTCTGTTTTTGTGAGCTATGCTTGGTCACTCCTTTTGTTCTGCTTTTCAATGCTCCCACATAACAAAATAATATTAATTCCATACTTATAATTTTTATAAGTATGGAATTAATATTATTTAGTTGTCTATAGAGGCTTGTTTCTACCTAAGTTAGGTAGAAATGGATACACAGAAAGGAACCTGACTCAAGATAGAGTCAGAACAGAAATGAGGCAAATAGAAACTAGTCCCAAGATGGAGACATTACCTAGACCTGCAAGACTCCTCAGAGATAAACAATGGCTCAAAGCTATACTGTAACTATACCATTTGGCCCCGTAGTCTTAAGCAATAGGACAAACATGGAAATGACATAATTAACACAGCTAAATAACCAGATATTTTGTCCCTAACTACCCCTTCCAGAAATGTCTTTTTCTCCATGCTGTGTACCCTTGCTACACACCCATTTTTTCTATTAAATAAATATTAGCTAAGTAACTGTAGTTGCAATCGTATAGATTGGTTATAATTTGACTCCAGATAACCTGTGATGTACTTTTACTGTATGAAAACCCAGTAGACAAAGAGTCTCAGTGGCATCCTACCTCTCAGGGGCTTTTGCTTAATAAAACTTCTCCTACTCTTAACCTCCTTTGTCCTTCACTCCATTCTTTGGTAACCTGAGACAGGAACTCAGCACATCTAATAGGTCTGGAGTAACACAAGGACATGCATGGTGTGTACAAAATGAATTACAAAGGAGGATACACCATGGGGAAACTGGAGTATCTCATCATTTGCACAAATAAAATGAAACTGAATAAGAATCTTAGAACATTGGAACAAAAGATTTGAGATAGTGTGATAAATATTTACCTTCTCATTTCTACCAGCTTGTTTCTGTAGCTGACATCTCATAAAGGCAGAACATCACTAAAGTCACCAGGGTACGTACTGGCTAAAATCAACTCGTGGTTCATTCTTTGTGTGTGTGCATGTGTAAGGGACATCTTAGGGTTGGCCTAAGGGATATCTTAGGGTTGGCATAAGAAAGATGCTCAAATAAAGGAATACATGAAAATAAACTGGAACAATTTTCAAATCACAAATAAAGAAAACTTGTGTACTACCCACTATCTAAAAGCTTCGAGTCTTTTGATTTCAATCTCATTACTATTACAACTGAATTTCATTCCTCAGAGAGTAACAATATAATGAAAGCAGAATTTGCTTCTGTGAGATTTATGGTCCTAGCCCACTGTTAGAATTTTAACTGTGTCAGATGAAATGCACACACACACACACACACACACACACACACACACACACACACCACAGTGTATTAGAATACTCCAAAATATCTTTAAACAAAGAATAAAGTCTATATTTTCTTCATTTAATTCTGTCCTGACGTTCTTGTTTGTGCTTTCTTTGGTGGAGGAGAGCTCAGTTGAGATAGAGTCATCATCTTTACGACATGTTGTGAATTTGCATATGGAAAAAGGAATTTGGGGCAGGAGACAAACAGCAGGAAAAGCTGTTAGCACAGAGGGATCCCATTTTCAGGCAAAGGACCTTGCTAATGAAAAAGACACTGGAATGCCAGCGACATAGATAGAATCCTCCAAAAATCTACTCTAAATTTAACTTTCTATATAAAGACTTCTTCACAATTTTCCATAACCTATTAAAACATCTTAATGAATATTATATTGAGATAGAAGAAGACCATTACTTTGTGTGGGAAATTTGCATTAATATCTAAAAAGGTATTGGTCTCTTTCTCCTTAGCAACTGAACAGAAATTCTTGTATTTTTTTTATAGCTTTAGGATAACCTTGTTCTTTCTGTCTCTAATTTATAGTCCCACGGGGAGGAGGGCCCAAAGAAATTGTTATAACATTGCCCATTTTATAAATTCACATGTTGTCAAACTAACAAGCAGAAAAAGTGAAATTCCACTTATTCTGTAAACTGCTATGAATGGAGGAATATTAGGTTTGGAGGATTACCCTGTTATAACAAAACTATAGCATTTGCAGGGTGCTTACACTGTGCAAGGTATTAGACTAAATGTTATACATAAATTAACCTATTTACAACTTATGAAAATCCAATGAGATCAATGCTAATATTATTCCCATTCTCCCTCTGAGAAAATTGAGGCAGAGAGAGAGATTAAATCACTTGTAAGTATCATACAACTACTAAGTGGTAGAAAGAGAATTCAAATGGCAGTCTTGACTATTCAAGTCTGGAATGGTTGATACATTGTGTCAACTTGAGACCTTTAGAGACTTAGCTGAGTGATTCAACAGTTCTACGTCCTAAGGAGTAGAGGACACGCCCTAGGGTGGCTATTTATGCCCTAGGATGTTGTAGTGGTTGATGCATTGTGTCAATTTGAGAAGTTTAGACATTTAACTGAGTTACTTAGCAGGACATCCAGGGTCCCCACTTTGAAAATATACTCAGACTGTGTAAGAGAATGGCATGGTGATGGTGTGAGTACTATGCCTGCCCTCAGGCAGGTAGTTTGCTTACCATATAAGAGAGGAAAAGATGTTTTTTCTCCCATTTTGGTCTTGTAACTCTTGCTGCCCTCCATTGCCTTGAATTCTTGCCTCTCAACAGTTCATGCCACCCTGACTTGGAGCCAGCTGATTACAGAATGAAACATTCACAAACTGTGAGCTAAATAAACCTTTCTTCCTTAGCTTTGGGTGTTGGGTATTTTGTCCCAGCAATGAAAAAATAGTAACCAACACAGTGTCCATGCTAAATAGCTTCTCCTACTTAACAAAAGGTAGGTTCTGTTGTCCAAGTTGGCATGTGCTTCCAGGTCATTATGAGAGAGATCAGCACAAATCTTAGTAGTTTCTTAGCTCTCATGTATGTGGAGTATATAAACTCTTAAGTCTTGAATAGTACTATTCAAATGGCTTCCATAAATCATATATTCCAAAGCGCTATTCTATAGCTGATGATCTTGACCAGGTAGCATATGAAAAAGTAAAATTAAAGCAGTAAATAGAAATAGAAGTTGCTCTCAGGCTTCCTAAATGCTTTCAGTCTTCCTCCATTCTGCATTGAGCCATAGAACACTATAAGACAGTGTCCAAACATTCATATGTTATGTGACTACGAAGCTTCAATCCTGCGTTTAAAGAACTCTTTAATACTGACACAAATGATTTCAATAAATCATAGGTACTATTTACCTAACAATAGACACATAGAGTACTATATACTACATAACAAGTAGTAGATATTAGGCAATAGATTAAGTGCTTTTATATATAATCTTTATCATTAATATCCTTATTTTAAAAATAAGAGATCTGTGATTTAACTGATACAGCATAGTTTTTGATCTGCTTCAATTCAGATCTCAATTCTTCCTTTCCTGATCAACCTTCTATGACAACTGTACTGCTACTGAGATCCCCCTTTAAGAATGAACACTTACTCCCTAGCTTCTACCCTCTGACTGTTACCAAATTTGAAGCTTTTTTTGTCCAAGGTCACACCCACTTCCCCAATGTAAAACATATCCAAAGAATGCATGGGAAATTTTTCAAGGATTATCTTAGTCTCCAGTTTTCCTGCCAGATGATGATTTCTGCTGACATTAGATTGTGACTGCATGGAAATCCAACTTTTCCCTTTTCCAGTTTTGCTTCCTTCACTTTCCTTCACAGAATCCCAGAAGCTCTCCCTAGCAAGCTTTCTGCAGGCTTATCTTATGCTGAGAGTCTGATTTTAGAGGAGCTGGACATATGACCCTTAACTGTATATTGCTTTGGAATTAATCTTTTCCAAGAAATAAATCCATACTACTTATAGGTATAGTAAACACAAATATAAATATATATAAGTATATATTTATGAATGTAAACATATATGAGAATAACAATACTCCTCTCTCTCTCTCCTTCTCTCTGTCTCTGTCTCTCTCTCTTTCTCTCTCCCTTGCCACCTCTGCTCATCTGATTGTCCAGAGGCATATGGTTTTAATATCATCCCTTGTAATGGAAAGACTTTGTAATCATATTTCATGTTCATTATTCCTAGATGACACTGCTGTATCCCACATTTTAATATTTCAACAGTCATTTGAGTGGAAATTATGAGAGACCCAGTTCAGTTTCTAATATGATGTTACATGCATTACCAGTTATATGCATTCTAGTATCATGGATTCTGGGCTGTCATCATGGTATGTCACAAACTAAATGTGCTAACGACAGCATATATTTATTTTTTCACAGTCAAGGGCCCTGATGTCTGAAATCAGGTTTTAATGTGGGCTATTCTCCCTTTAAAGTCTCTAAAATGGGACTGTTCCAACTTCAGTGGCTCTATGACTTTTTCGGTTTGAGGCGGCACAATTCCAATCTGTTTCCATTTTTATATGATTTTTGTGTCTTTCTGTATTTTTTGTGTTCTTGTCTCTTTTTTGTAGTTGTGGAACTAGGAATTGAATCCATGGCACAATAAACAATATTCCAGGCCTCTTTTTATTTTTTAATTTTTGAGCTAAGTTACCCAGGCTGGGCTCAAACTTGTCATCCTTCTGCTTCAGTCTCCCAGAGTGCTGGGGTTACAGGTGTGTGCCACTATGCCTTGCTCTCTCCTCTTTTGATAAAAACATCAGTTATGGGACTTACGGCCTACTCTGAATGCAGGATAATTTCATCTTGGTATTCATAACTAGTAATATCTATAAAGACCTGGCTCCTAAATAAGGTCCCATTTTCTGGTTCTGGGTAGACCTGAATTTGGGGGACACTACTTAATTCACTACGTGAGCAAGTAAGTTATTCTATATAGTAGCCTGTTCACTGGCCCTGTACTCTATTTCAATAATCCCACCATTCTCATTTCTCCTTTACGTTTTTCCACTGGGATTAATAGTTTCCCGCTAAATCCTCTCCTCCAATACTGTTGCACATTATGTATAGGCAGTCCTTGATTTAAAGTGGTTCAACTTATGTTTTATTTTTCTTAATTTTGAAGTTGTACAACCAAAGTGACTCATATTTAGTACAAATTGCATTTTTATTTTTAATCTTTTTGAGGGCTAGCACTTGGGTAAAATGCTCCCTCTTAATGCTTGGCAACCACAATGTCACAGCTATAAACAGTTACACAATTATAAGGGTTAACTTCCCAAAATGTGTTGTTATCAACATTTTTAAAATATTAAGATTTGTGGTTTTAGATTCCATCAGTTTTTCTAGAAGTTGAATAAGGTATTTGATGCTGTGTTATAAACTGGAGTTTGTGTTAGATGATTGTGTCTTGCTGCTGTAGTGTAATGCAAATGTTCTGAGCATGTTTCAGACAGGCAAGGCTGAGCTATGTTGTTTGGTATGCTAACGTGTATTAAGTGCATTTTGGCTTCTGAAATTTTAAGTTTCTAATGGGTTTATCAGGTAGTAAAACCATAATAAACTAAGAGCCACTTGTAATCCCCAAACACTAATCACAGGGGTGAACAGTATGGCTTCTGTGAAGAAGAGGCTTATACTTTTGGTGCTCCCAAGTTTCACGTGCATACGGTGGTCTTGTGTGCTGGGAACTGTCAGGTGGGAGTTGGTGCTGCAATGCACAGTGAAGATTTCCTTTTCCTCAGGGAAATCTGACCTTTGCTCTTAAGGTCGTTAACGGTTGGGTGAGGTCCACCTGGATTATCAAGGGTAAATTTTCTTCCTTAACATCAATTGATTGCACATTTTAACCACTGTATGAAGTTTCTTCACAGCAACAGTTATGTTACTGTCTGATTGAGTAAGCTATGTACTATAACCCAGCTAAGTTTACTCATAAAAACTAATGACCACAGGAAAATTATTGGATTAGATTATTGTTTTAACATTTTATCTGGTTTAGGAAGGCCCTATTTGGCAATGTTATAAATTGTGTCAAAAACAAATCTACTGGGCCAGGGACCCAGCTCAGCAGCACAAGTGCGTGCTTGGCAAGCACAAGGTCGTGAGTTTGATTTCCAGTATAAAAAAGAAAATATACTTAGATTTCAATAGATTGGTAGTCATAGTGTGGTAATTGACATCATTAGGTAAAAAGAAATACTTTCCATGTGAAAATTCACTCACATACTCAGTTTACATGGACTAAATACTAGTCGTATTGTGACTGGAAAGGATAAGGATAATCTAATAAGAGGTTCAATCTCCTTTCATAATAAATTTTCATTCTGAGACAATTTTCTTAGAGGCTGCATTAGTCAGGAATCTCCGGGGAATGCAGATTGGAAGATGGAGAGGGAGAAATGAAAAGCACAATTGGCTCATGTAATTATGAAAGCAGAGAAGTTGCAAGGCCATCTGCAAGCTGGAGACCCAAGAAGCTAACAGAGTAGCTGAGTTCAAGTCTGAAGGCTACTACAAACCCTGGAATCTGAAGCCCAGGGGACTTGGAGTTGTCATGTCAAAGGGCAGAAGACGTATGTTCCACCTACAGAAGAGAGAGAGAGAACAAACTTTTCTTGCCAGTGCCTTTTTACTCTATTTGGTCCTCAGCCAGTTCGATGGCGCCTGTCCACCCTGGTGAGTGCTGACCATCCTTTCTCCGCCCCAGTGGTTCAAGTGCGTTTCCTTCTAGAAACATCCTCACAGACGCAGAAACAATGTTTCGTCAGGTATCTGGCTCTGCTTTAATCAAGTTGGTTGACACCTAAAATGAAAAAATAAAAGACTTAGAAACAAAAGCATTAGAGCTCAGTGACTTAGATCCTCAGTGTTTTTAATACATATACTTTTTTTCTGACACTTTGAAAAACTTTCTGAAATAGTTTAACAGGTTTGTACAAGAAAAACTTATTAACAAATTTCAGGCTACTGTAATGTATCTTTCATGGTCAGGCAGGTTCGTGAAGCAAATTGAAGTCGACTCTTGTCAGCTTGGACATTTTTTCATAATTCTTATTTTGTGCCTATTGTTCCTTGTTAATCTCCATAGTTCTGAAGCCTGACAGCAGCTACCTGAATAATCATATTAATTATTATCAAAAGGAATATTGCTTACAGTTTAATGTAATTGCTCAGCAGTATTATTCTCTAGGAAGGCAGTGAGATTTTAAATTATCAGCAAAAATTGGTTACAGAACTTGAGATTTCTCCCAAATTTCCTTCTAGTCTTCTTTAGTCTGCAAGATGTAGCTAATTTTCATATTCAGAATTGGTCTCTATTGGTAAACAATCATGTGCGTCATAGAATATATAATAGAATTTGCCTTCCTGGTGTACTTCAGCATTCCGTTCAGCTGTGTTTTCTCCTGGGTGCTCACAGCTCCATCTCAAAGAGTGCTGCTTTCAGTGCAGCCACCGTCACAGGGTAATTTTAGATAGGAATGCATTTGCAGACTGTCACTGAGTGTGACAAATTTAAGGGAAAGCATGGTGCTTATCTGAGTGAATAGTGTCAGCAGCGGTGATACATAATTTTACATAAATTCATTTGAATAATAAGTGGTTCAGTACAGTTGTTATGGGCTGAATTATATTCCCTCAAATTCACACATTGCATCATTAACCTCCGATGTGACTCTACTTGGAGACAGAGCCTTAAGGAGCCAACTGACAGCAAACGAAGTCAGGACGGTGGAGCCCTCACCCAGTGGGGTCATAAAAAGAGGAAGAGACGCTGGAGATGCGTACACACAAAGGAAAGGCCATCTGAGGACAGAGAAAGGAAGCAGCTCTCTGCAAGCCAACAAGAGAGGCCCCGGGAGAAATCAACCCCGCTGACACCTGCTCTTAGACTCTAGCCTCCAGAAAGGTGAAAAATAAATTTCTGCTGCTTGAGTCATCCAGACTGTGATATTTTGCTAGAAGACCTGTTACAGTTTAGGTTTAGAACATGCCCCAAAGCTTCATGTGTTCCGAGGTGGGGCTCTAGCAAGGGAGTTGTGTCATGGGGGTGCTGTATCCGGGCAAGGATTCATCCACTGATGGCTTCAGCAGCTGAATGTGCTGTAAACTGGCAGGGTCTAGTTAGAGGCGGTCACCAGGGCATGACCTAGAAGGGCCTGTCTCCCACCCCAGCTCTTCCTTTTTCTCTGTGCTACCTGGCTACTATGACATGAGCAACCTTTCCTCTGCCCAGGCCCTTCCACCAATTTGTTTCTGCCTTGGAGCCCCATGAAGATACACCATAGCCATGGGCAAAATAATCCTCTCCTTTAAATAGTAGCTCTCAGGTACTATTCCCATTGCACATCCAACTGAGTGAGGGGTTACCATGCAGAAAATGGTGGGTGAGTAAATCACATCACTGTACTGTATAATTAAATCACTGTCACAGGCCTAAGTCACCTCCAGGATACATCACTCATATCTCAGAAAGTTAACCAATGGGAACCACAAATGGAAATCCAGGGCTAAGAAATGAGTTACTCACTCTTATAGCTTTGCATTCTGGGTAAACTTTGCTGGTATCCGTTCTTCTTCATAGACACAGACTTTGTCCAAGAGGAATAAGTACATGATTGCCAAATGGTGAACTCAGTTGTCAGTGCAAAAATTCATGATCTAATGAAGCTGAAATAGGGCCATTCCAGCAGTTGACAAGTCTGAGCAAAACACAGAAATGTTCCTTTTCACCTCTGGCATTCTTACATAAGTGAAGTCAAGTTGAATTTAATAAGATGCTTTTCTTTTTTTCTTTTGAGGCCAGGTCTCAGTTTCTGGTTCAGTTTGGCCTTGAACTCACTATGTAGCCCAAACCGGCAATGAACTCAGGGCCATCTTCCTACATCAAGCTCACTAGTATTGGGATTACAAGGGTGTGCTGCCTCTCCTGGCTTTCAATTGAATTTTTAAAACTCTGAACAATTTTTATTTACAGAAACTATGTTGGTCACATGTGCAGATTAAACTTTAGTGATTCACATCAGAATTTGCTTTCCTGTCTTCTTTCTATTTTCTCTCACATCCTTATAGCCCTACGAATATTCCCTGGGATCATGGTCTACAGGTACAGGTACTCTGCATGGATGCTTGCCTTAGAGTCATCTTTGGCAGCCCCATAGACTGAGGGGTCGGAAAGTTGCTGTGAAGATTAAAAGAAGAGCACCGTAGAAAGAGTATCTGTACTAGTGCTTCATGCTTAAGAGTAGCAGCTCAGTAAATGTTGATTATTATAACAACATAGATCCCCACCTTATTCAGCAGACTTGAACTCTTGTTTTTCCAGCCTTAATTCTAGACTTAAATCAGGATTAAGGATCTCTTTGCCTCTTCCTATATCAGAATAGTAGCCCTGGGTTCACCATTCTACTGGGAAAGGAGTGTAAAGGAGTATACGAAGGTGGGCCAAGGAGCAAATATGTGTCAAAGGACCTAGAGTTTTCTTTTTCTTTCCCCATAGCAGCTGGGACCAAGGTCTGAGTAGTTTATGCTGAGGTCTCCCTGTTGAAACGAATTCAGTTCACGAGCCCCACAGAGGTTTGTACTACCTGTGGGGTTGTTTACCTTTCTGAGATCCTGAAATATAAGAAATAAATCATAATTACTAATAAGTATTTAAAGATTTAACTGACTGGTGTTGTAGGAAGAACACAAGGCTGCACACAGAGACCTGGATTTTAGCCTGACTCCTTTTACTGACTGTGAATGTACCTTGAGTCTCAGATTACTCATGGGAAGATAATGGGTTCACTCCTATTGTCCTGAACTCTTCCCAAAGCTCTAACATTCTATGATTTATTTCAGTCTGAGAGTGAATTTTCACAACATATTATCCCAAATCTTTATCTAAAAAAGTAAAACTTACTGACCCAAAGCCAGAGGGTAAAGCAACTATGAAAACTCAAAAGAGCTGGCATGCAGATGTGAAGCTTTTCTTTTAAAGAACTCAGAGAAACCGAAGTATACAATATTCATCACAAACAAATGACTCTAGAGCATGGTACTTACCATTTGAAATAGTGATTTTTAATACCCTTGCTGTGCAGTCTAGAGGCCTAGACTGAGCATCTGCTTGGGCAGTGAATCAATCGCAAAGAGCCCTGAGAGCTGTAGAAAGGCGTGCTGCATACAGTGGTACAAAATATGATACGTTGTATGGATTATTTGACCAAAAATCAATAAACTTTTCTTTTTTGTGCTTGTGCATGAAAATATGAAAAGTGAAAATGACTTGAAACTAAAGTGAAGTTGACTCACCTATTTCTGTTGACCAAGATATTTAAAGAGTAGAATTAACCCAAGAACATAAAAGATGCAAAGTAAATGGGTTTTCAAACTTTTTTTCCCCAACATTTGAAAACACACGTTTTTTTCTTATGCTCTCCCCTCAGCTGGTGCAGCATTATGAGGTGCTTTCTCTCATCATCAAATCTAATGCTTTAGAGCTGGTTGTACCAAATCTAAGCCTGTAGGAAATATGTACACAAGACAGAAGGAACAGAGGCCTTTATCAAAGGGAGATTACCACGGACACCAATAAGCCTGACGCATTTCACCCATAGCTGGCATTTTTGTCCTCTTCTTCATTAGCACATTATTTTTTAACATCTGCATCCCGATCTGTTCAGTCACTAAAGTTTATAGCTTCTTATTTTCCAGCTCTTACTTCCCTTCATTCTGTTCTACAGCAATCACCTCGGTTAAACTTGTACCCCCAGACTTTCCTAAAATGTTCGTGTAAGGAATTGATTTTATTCTAAATTTTCATTTTTGGTGAATCCATAATACATCATCAAATTACAGGAAACAACATGTTACAGAATTGTGCTACAGCTTTATGTCTCCAGGTTTCTGTGCATAGACTCGTTACTGGAGTGTTAAGTCAATTGTGACCTGGAAGGAAACTGCCTTCCAACCTCTTCTTATGTTGTACCTTCCACCAATTAAGCCTATCTTTCTTCCTGGAATAAACAACTTCCCATCCTTATGGTCCGGTGTATATTATTGAACTCCTCTGACAGCACTCCCTTTCCAGCTCTATGACCAAGAGCCAACTTGTACAAAGCTCTTCTTCCAATAAGTCCTCCCCTTTCAACATGGCTCAAAGTGAGGTTCAAACATATACTAGTAAAAATAAAACAGTTACTGGTAATAACAATAACAAATAGCAAATATGTGCCATACTTTTAAAGATATTGTGTTTTTTTGGTATATCTCTTATTATATCCTTGTTTCTACACTATATTATGGTCTCAGAAGCTAGGTTAGATTCTGTCTTATTTTCAGCTTACAAAACCATTTTAACTCTTGAGTGTTTATAAGCCTACCTAAAATCTTTACTATTTCTTCTTAACATTACTGTTAGGCCCTCATAGTTACAGACTATTGGGACTATGTCACAGCAAACTGACCACCTCAAAGATCTGTTAATGAGATACACACATTTTTCAGAGATAACAAATAGAGTATTTAATAAGATGCTTGATATAATTACTTATAAAAATTTAGTTATTGAATAAGTATATATGAAATGAATAGCCTATTATTTTAATAATAAATAAATCTACAATCATATTTTGGATGATGGAAATGCTCTAAAAGTTTTTATGGCAATGCTTCTATACCTCTACATTTATGAGAAAATACATACTTAACTTCAGGTTAATTATATGATATCTAAATTATATTTCAATATAGCTGCTAAAGTCGTATTTCTATACCTAAAATGTGACAATTTCTTAAAGGTATATGCTTGAGTTATTTAAGAAAATACATCAGACAATACTGACCATTCACCCTGTTTTCCTTTTATCATCACCCTTTTGCAATCTTTCTCTGAATAATACAATGAATCTTATGCCCACTTCCATTATTTTCTTCACATTCACAATGCCTTGAGGTTTTATAATATGCATAAAATTTTCTGTAGACTTTCCAATCACCAATCAGTATATTTTCTGCTACAGTCATACTGAAAAGAACCATGAAAAAAATTAGTCCTAACACATACATATGAACACATACACACACACACACACACACACACACACACACTATAATACTATAGTGCCATTTGCCTAACTGGTTTTCATTTAAACCTCTTATGAAGATACCATGGCAACTTCAAACTGGGCAAGGACGAGTCTAAACCAAAGTCCTCTTTTAACAAACAGCTGTATTGCATGGCAGTCTCCTTTGTAATGCCACCCAGTTAACATTGAATATTTCCCTCAGTCAATACATCATTAACTTAATTCTTTCTGAATTAAAGTTCCTCTGTTCCAATATTGGCACATTAGGAGTTATTATCATTCTGCCTCTGTAAAAGTGTTCTTAGAACAGGCTGTTTAGAAAATTCTCCATGTCTTCCACATCTGAAGTCACTAACATTGTCCCTAACAGGGTCTTCTGCACCCTGGAACATGTTAATATATTCTAAAATAGCACACTATGTCTCTAAAGTTAAATGAGGTAATTAACTAACAGTGAGCCCTGCAATTTAGCTAAATGAAACAAATACACATTTACACACAAAATCACTTTGCATTTATGGTCATGTAGTTAAACAGTTCCTTTGGTCTTAGAAAGATTTCCGATCATTAGTGCCCACAACTTATAGTGTGTATAGGTCTCTGGTTCCAATTAAGTTGTTTTTTCTTCTTTAAAATATTTTTAGATTTTACTACTCAGGTCAATGGAATACAAAGCGACACAAGGAAAATGAAAAGGATGAGTCCAAAGTTGGGTTTTCTAATCTAATAATGCCTCAAACCTCAGAAGCACGGCTTTTGATTCTTTTTTCCCAGCCTACACAAACTGATTAAGTGGCCTATGTCTGTGGATCTTCTACAGCTTAATTTGACCCTGCCATCACTCTAAAGTGGGCATGGAGAGAAATGGGGAAGAAAGAAGGGAAGTACAAATTCCAAACTTAAACGAGGTTCGTCTATTCCTCTTCACGTTCATTTGATTTTCCTGTCTAGGTAAAATCTAAATGAGGTGTTTACAGCAGGAAGTAGTGTGGGAAACATCATCCTATTTTAGCCATAGTCTAAAGATCTGATCAAAGGCAGAGCAGTTGTGGCTCAGAGGTACTGTTTCCCCAAATTCATACCAGAGCAGATGCTGACTCATGCCAAGGAGCACCTGGTTACAGCTAGACGATAGCACTATAGATAAGAAATGGTATTTGATGGTTTAAATTCATAGACCTTATCAAATGAAGTGCCTCAAAAATGCAACAAAATGTACATTTGTGGTTAAATTAACAACATATATAACTTTCCAATATACTGAAGGGCAGTGTTTCATAATATATGCATAGGGAATTTGGGTATGTGTTGTATTATTTTCTAAATTACAAGATTATTAATGAAGCACAGCTAGTCTTTCAAAATTATTAAAATAGATTGCAGATTTTCTGCCAAATTATAAAACATGTAATAAAATGGATGATTCTATTCCTGTAATTAGAAACAAATATTTTGAACTGCTGTATTATTTAAATATTGATTGCTTTAAAAGAAAAGCTGTTGCAAATTTCAATTGTATTCACATAGAAAATCACTGAAAACTGCATAGTTTGATTACCTAAAGAAATCAAGCAAAATACTAAAATGAATATACTAGTATTAATTTGGACATTGTGAAGGTTAATGAAATCAAACAACCTTGAAGGAATGTAGGTGATAGTTAATATACCACACTGAATTTTTGAATTAATAGTAAAGGAAAATCTGATTCATTTCTGTTTATTCCAATATTCAAAACAAGTAAAACTCCTGGGAATTATTAGAGAGACAAATTAAAACAACAGATGGACTTGCAGTTCCCTGCATAAGAATGTCTTTTCATAACGCCTCTTGACAATTCCAGAGAGTCTAAGGTATTCTATTTAATTTCAAATAAAAAATGCTACACTTTCCTCTCTTACTAAACTGTCAATCCCTGAAGGCCCCAGAGAAAATTATTTGAAAATACTATGAAAGTATATTTTTGGGCACTTTATAAGACACAGTCCTGTAAGATAAGACCAATGATAGGAGGAGTAAAATGTACATATATGAGTTCAGTCTTCCCAAGTATGATTTTAATTTGGATTATGAGAGCAATCATTTCTATGGAGCACAGTCTTGACATGAGTTTTAAAGAGAAAATAACCAACTCTTTACTGTGTCTTTATTCCACATAATTAAAAGACTGATCACACTTTATGGATCACTGAGTTAATGGAGCCTTTCATGCACACATTTATAGAACATCATGAAGCCTCTAGTAGGTAGGAAGGGTTAATTTCTAAGCATTTTAATTGTACTAATTATAATAAAGTGCCAGGTAAAAACACCTATATGCTCATAAAATAAATTTTCAAAATGGAACATAAGGAATTTTGCTTCCAAGAATTGAAGAATGGCTTTTGTAGTTCAACCTTCTTTTGGAGAACTAAACAGACTAGAAAGCATTTTTAAAAATTTCTCTGAAACCATCAATGAGGAAAAAAATAAGCTTAAGGATTTATAATCCCAGAAGAAATAAATACTAAAAGAAAAATACCCAACAGTCATCATTAATTTTCTCTTTGAGTAATTTGCTTATCCTCAAGAGGTTATTGAGTTTAAGAAGTCATTGTCATGTGACTTGGAGAAAGCCAAAAATTTGAGAGGCCCACAGAAGTCACAGGACTTTGACAAGTGGTCTTTCAATTCAAACTGATAGAGGATGGTAACCTGAGCATGGGTACACTAATGGGGCAGTCTTAATACAGACAGAAATCCAGTTTGAATCGGATAAATTCTTGACTGAGTTAAGGAGATCTATCATTATTTTAAATACCCTCCAGAAGCAAAGCTAAAAGCTCTCTAGAAAAATAAACATCATTATCTCTATTTCATAATTTTGAGGTGTAGAGCACTCATCAAAATTCTAGAATGAATTCCATGAGGCAAAATAAAAGAATGAGCACAAAAAGAAAAGAAAACCCATATATGAAAATAAATGTACAAAATGTCTATGTAGAATGCCTATATGTTCACATTTCATAAAGAATTTGAAAATAACTATTACTAATATATCTGAAATATACATATAATGATAGAAAATGTTATTAGAGAACTGGAAACAAAAGAATCAAATGGATATTTTACAAGTGAAAAATGTAACAACCTAAATGAAAATTAATGGGTAGATTTTAACAGCAGATTAGACAAGACAGTAAACAGGATTATTGAACTGGAAAATAAGCCCATACAAGATAGAAATGAAACACACGGAGTGCAAAGCATGAGACGAAAAGAACACATGGAAAAGACTAACCAAATGTGGGTAACTGGAGTCAAAGAAGAGGAAGAATAGAGAATGGGAAAGAAGCTGTATGGGAAGAAATAATGACTGAGAATTTTCTAACACTAATTAAAGCTAAAAGTTCCTGACATAAAAAGCTCTAAAATGGACTCATATAAAGTAGAGGAACTGACTTTGATGTTAGAATTCAAAATAATAACCTGGAAGAAAACATGAGAAAAGATTAGAGTTTGGGCAATTTCTTTCTCTTAATCTTTCTGCTTGATCAAGATACAAAGAGGCATTAAACTTGTATAAATTAATTGCACCACACATTGAAAGTATATGCATTTTTCTGTATGAATTTTACATTTTAAACTTAGAATATTATAATAACCTAAAGCAGTAATACAATGAAACCCACCCATGGGCATAGCATAGCAATATTCTTAAAAACAAAAACCTGCTATATGCTATATATAAAACACATATTTTAAAGGAAAGGACAAAAATAAGTTAACTGCAAAGTGATTGAACAAAATAAATCTGGTCCAGTCATCCAAACATTACTTGGATAGCGACACTAATATCATGTAATATAGACATCAAGCTGTAAAACAATGGTACATATAAAGAGTATTTCATAATGATCAAAGAATCCATTCACTCAGAAAATATGTCTAAATTTGTACTCAATCCAAAAGATAGCTTTAACGTTGAAAAGAGGCATTTTGATAATGTCTATGGCTCTTGGAATAAGCAAACCAAAAATGATTCAGACTTTAAAAAATATGAATAAACAACCATATATTAAACCTGAATGTCAATTATGACATGTAAAAAAGACAGAGATAACATTGTTTTCAAGTACTCATGGAAGATCACTAAAATGGCCTCATCAAAATGTGTCTAGTCATTCATAAATGAAGAAGTAGAACTAATTATTTTTGAGAGCAAGAGAATGACACAACTACCTCAAGATTAAGATGAACAATAGAGGTTTTATTAGAATGCAGATCTCAGATCAGGTCCAAGTGCTGCAGTCTCACCAATTTAGACAAAGAATAGTAAAAATGTGCTGTGATGCAGGTCTCACCACTTGATCTTCTGGCTGCTGAGAAACAAAAATATCTGCTCTGAAGGTTATGCCTTGTACAGAATACTTGCAACTGTCACTTTCTATTCTAAATGATGACACAATAGTGTAGACTGTAGACAAAGTTAGTACCATGAACACATTGTGAGGGGATTTTAATTTATATTTAACAACATTATTTGGATGTAATGACCCCAGACATAGCTTATAATAAGTGATAGTAATATGCTTCTCTATCTACTCTGGCTGGTAGAAAACACATTGTGAACACATATCTCCTAAACCTTACACCTCAAACTACTGTGCACAGATGGAATTGGACAGTAAATAGGAATCAACAAATATTTTTGCTTATATATATTGGGCAGAAGTACTACTCCTGCTGAATGTTTGTGCAAATAGGAAAAGAACAACACAAATGATATGTATTTTTGGTAAGTGTTCTATGTACAAAATATTAACATTAACAACAGCTATGAGCACAATTAAGCACTCTACATAATTATTATATTTGCTATCATTTATTTGACTCTCACTATATGCCAGTCATGATGTGCTACATAATTTATACTTGGTATAATTAATCTTTATTTAAAAAGACAAAGTATCATTTTCCTTTTGAATGGCTGAAAACTTAGAATTCTAAGGGTATAAATAACTTGCCTAAAAGGTCAACAGAATTTGGTTCAGGTCATGTTTATGTATTCTCAAATCAGCTTCAATATATTTTTACAGTGAAATATGATACAAAAAGTAATTACTCCTGGGAACACTGCTATAAAAGTAGGGAAGATTTTAAAATTCAGATAAGACACAGCAGATGATATAGAGCTAGGATACAGGAAGAAGAAATGTATATATATGAGTGAGAAAAACTATGAATCTTTTTAAAATAAACTTTTGTATGCTGTAAATGTTTCAATTTATAATATGGTTACAGTTTTCAATTAATGCTTTTATCAGTCGGCCTCTTATCAGTGATTCTCAAACCTTAGCAGGCATCTAAACTTTTAAATTTCACCACAAAGAAGTAATAAATGATGAAATAGGGAACTTGTTAAACATGAGTGACCCAGTCTCACCATTGGGGTCTTTGATCTTGTGTCTGTTCCTGAATCAGAATTCTCCATTTCCAAAAAGTTTCTTGGTGATGCTCATAATTCTGGTATAGGGAACATGTTATGAGCACCACTGATGAGGTATTTCTATAGGACAAATAGAAATTTGCCAGTATTTATGATCTGTAAAATGAATGGTTAGTAAGAATAAGGCCTAATATTTACTAAGAGATTTTTCAGGTGCTATGTGGTATGCTTTACAACCTCCATGATGATCTTCTGTGGTAGTGTTTTGGGTGAATTTCCCAGGGTAGTGTAAAATAAACACCTAGCTTCATAGTGAGAGGCTGTTGGCATTCAAAGAATGACTCAGACAAGTCCAGTTTGCCTAATAAGTTTATGAGGAGTTATTTACAGAAGGATAGATGGCTTAAAGGCTGTAGCACAACTGAAGTCACCATTGTCTGTTTGCTAAGCTACTGGTTTTACAGGGTTTTAGTTAAAATAGCAAAAACTGGATCAAGGACCAGGAGAGTCCTTGGGGAGAGCTCTGTGTATTCTGTTCCTATCCCGTCCTTGTAGTGGAGTTGTCTCAGCAATCATGATCAAGCTGAGGTGTTAGATGGCCTTGTTACGGTGCAGTCTGACACTCAATCTTGGCACCTGGACAGAGTTCTCTGGCCAGCTAAGTAGTAGCCACTATAAAATGGGATCACTCTGGCTAGAGTTTGGAGGACTATTTTCCCTGTACAATAGGCACTATTAGTTCTCAATTTTATGGATAAGAAAATGGATGAGAAGTTGTAGATAACTTTCCAAAGATCACAATATTATAACCATTTCAACCCTAATGGTCTGACTTTAGGTGTCCCAAATCTCTACTTAGATTGTTCACAAAAATTAGTGCAAAAAGCTCATTGATGAGTTTATAAATACCTGAATTCCTAAGTTTCATATTCAGAGACTCTGACACAATATCTTTATAATGAAGCTCAGCAATCTGTGCTCCTAAATGGCAACAGTTTTAGACACTGAATTCTACAATTTCCTTGATCTACCTGTTCTGGCACCAGTTGCAGAATTCCTTTCATTATGTTACAGGATAAAGATGGTTCTTGTCCATGGGTATTATACGGATTCCACAGAATTCTTTCCTCACTACAGGGTATGAAACTTTTAAGTTTATTGTTTACTTCTCAATTTTATAATTCCACGAAAATGTGACATTCAAGAGATTATCTCTGGTTCACATTGGTCATGTGACTCTCCCATTCAATCACCAGTTTCAGCTCATACATAGTTCTCAAATGTGGAAGTTGGAAAGATTCCCTCAAGATTTCTGGTGAATGTTTTTACTTGTTTTAAAGGGTTTGGAAGTTCTGGTTTGGTAGGACTGGGGTGAAGTTCAAATGGCTAGACACATCAACATATTTTAGGTGACTGTATCAGCGCTCAGGTGTGGAAACCACTACTTTGGTTCATTCTCTGAGTATGTTTCTAATATTAAAGAGCTGAGAGCAAAGTGTGCCTTTTGTTCAGCTGTTTTGAGTATGTATTCCTCCACATCCCCTCACTGAGTTGCCTCGAGGAACACAGATGGCGGTCCTGTCAGTCACGTCAATGTAGCCAAAGAGGAGGTGGAGAGCGGGGAGAGAGAGAGCTGAGCAGCACAGGGGATCTCACTCTTCTGACCCCTGATTCTGGTGCTCAGGTGGAAAAAAGCACAAGTTGTTCCATCATTGCTTTTTGTTTTTTTTTTCAGGCAGTCACATAATTTCTAGTAGAAAATTCACCCAACCAACTTGTATAAGTAGCTATAGGAAGAGTGTGAAGACTTTTGGGAGCTGAAGAAAGGCCTTCTATTTACTCAGCTAATATACGCTATATGTCTGTGCAATGTTCCCTAATTTAGTGACCTGTAGGAAACCAGAAGACAATGTCCCTGCTCTTTTGTTTAGGAGGAGTCAGTAAATAAATAAGTAATGAAACAAATAAGCCTGACTCCGATCGTGACAAGCGTGAAAGCATTCTACAGGAAATAAAACAGAATAACCTGAAAATGAATGACACACGATGAGATGGTGCTATTTAGACAAAGTAGGGATGGAAAAACAGCTTTTGGAGTTACCATTTGAGCAAGATTTGAAATAATAAAAGGTAATCAGCAACATGAAGAAGAAAATAAAAAGGACAAAGACATAGGAAAGAGCACATGTGCCCTGACCGTAGGACAATGGGAAGCTCCACAGGCACGGAAGGGTAAAGAGGTTAAAGGGTCAGGCCAGGGTTCAGCACTGATGTGATGTTACACTCAGACAAAAAGACTTGAATACATGTAAAATCAAGTCATATTCCTAGATGGGCTAAAAATCACACAGATAAAAACTTTCTTCCCAAGGCGAAACAAACACCACAATTTTTACAATTGGGTAAAATAATTCAATTGATATGAAAAAATCAAAAGCAAAACATAAAAAGATCAATCAGAGAATGCTAGCCTTTCTATATTTTAAAGTATGAAGCCTCAATAATTGGAAAAGCATGGTACTGAAACCTAATTCACTTTTCACTCATCATATTGAGCTGTCATTGGTGCTGAATAAATAAGTGCAAATTGATAAAGCATATCACATGGAATGTGATAAAGAGGGCATCGCAGATCAAGGGGGAATAGATGTGCATCAGTAAATTATCACGGGACAGTTGGATAACTATTTTGAAAATAAAAGAGGTTCATGCCTCATCCATAGGCTGAATAAATTAATTTCAAATTTAAAAGTGTAAGTTATATATTAATATGAAAATGCAAACTGGTACAGCTATTTTAGAAAAATTTGTCTTTTTTTTTTTTTATAAAGACAAGCATGCACTTGCCATATGACCGAAAGTTTCCATTCCTATTCTCAGGAGAAACAAAAGCATATGCTTATATGAACTTCTATATTGGTTTTATTCATTTTCACTGAAAACTAGAAAAATCAAAATGCCCTTTAAATGATCGATAAACGAAGTCTAGTGTGGCCATGCTAGGGAATGTTATATGAAAAGAGAAAGAGAGACACTATTGTTACATGTTTTAGCTTAGATAAATCTCAAACGTATAACACTAAATGAAAAAAGTCATATTCAAAAGTTTACTTTTATTGTTTCACTTGTGCTAGAAAAGGCCAAACTTGTTTCCTTTTGTCTTTTTGAAACAGAGTTTCATTGTGTAGTTCAGGCTGGCCTTGAACTCATTTGTACCCCAGGCTGGCCTCAAACTTGCAGTGATTCTCCTGTCTCAGCCTCCTGAGTGCTGGGATGACAAGCTTGCCCCACCACGCTGGGCATGAAAAGGCCACAATTTAACTCCTTAAATAGATTAAGGATAGCCAAGATATGGGTGGGGAAAAGGGATTTGATTACCATTTCTTGTTTGCCAAAAATTCATAGAACTTTAGAGCTGAACTAGGGTAACTTAATTATAAAGACATTAGATTTAAACCATAAAAATTAAACAAAATATTGATATAATTCACTACCTAAAGAAATAAGAAAAAAGTGAGTGAGAAATGTCACTAAAAGGTAAAAGTACAGAAAAATCACTGGAAATATATTTAAAATATATATCAGGAAAAAGTTATTCCACCTAATACAGAATAAATTCTATAAATTATTAAGAAAAACATGCTACTAGAAAAAAATGCTAAAATTATATGAACATTTCAGAGACCATGAATCAAAATTAAGCAGTTGAAAAGATGTTCAACCTCAAGCAAAATGAGGAAATTGCGAATAGTCCATTCTGACTTACATATTTATCTATGGTGTGGACAGCAGCACAAAACAGTTTTATATAAGGCTATACCCAAATATGTTCCCTCACATTTCCTAGAGGAGAGGATTTGTTTAACTCTAAATGCTAATAAAGTATATAGGACTGAAAATCAATATTAATATACCCTAATAAGAGGACAATCTCACCCATATTCCAGGGTTTCCCACCATGACTGCACATTTGCGAAAGGAAGTATGCACAAGGTGAGGCACTGAGGACGTCTCTGTAAACACCCAACAGTTCTTTGGTGCTTCTCATGTGTTAGATCCATTCTAAGCCTTTACCAGTATTAAATCTTTTGTTTCTCACAATCCCTCTATTGGTTAAATGCTACTACTGCACTTGATAATTGAGGGAACAGGTACAAAAAGCTGCTTACCTTGTCTTAGATTTAGTCATTCAGTGGTTGGTCAAGCTCGACAATTAGATGGTGTGACTCCATTGTGCAGTATTTTGACATTTAGAATACACTACAAAAACAAGTGAAAAACATCTGTAAGAAAAACTGGTTAATTAACCAGGGTGTGCTTATCTAGTCCCATAGTATGCAACTATAAGGAGGAACAAGAGCTGTTTATGTATCAGTAAGGGAAAATACTTCAAAGTATATCTGCCTGTGATAACACAAACACACACACACACACACACACACACACACACACACAGCCATTAAGTATCATATTCTAATACTTGTACATAAAGGAGGAGAGAAAAGAGTATATTTCTCATTTTCTGTGATGCACACTATAATACTTTCAAGGGAATATTATAAACATACAGTGTAGAGTTCTTGCCTCTGGTAGTGAGGTGGAGGGAAGGTACATGAATGACCAGATTCTCAGTGCCTGGAATATAGGGCCAGGAGGAAGGCTTTTAATTATATACCTTTCCATGTCCTTGAGATTAATTTAAATACAGTAAACATAACATCTATTCTAAAATTAAATAAATTAAAAATAGAAAATTAAGAACTATTTATTGACAAGAACATGACCATAAATTACACCACAAGATATTGGTATTTTCTATGATCAGCAGGAGATTAGTTTCCAGAGTTCTACAAGAAAAAGAATATGTAATGCTACAGTAAACATGAAGTAATTAAACATGAAAAATGCTTAACTGTGCTATTAGTTAGAAAAATGGACCTGAAACCAGAAGACATTACCTTAAGATTGCAAAAAAAGTTTTGGAAAGTCTGATAGTCAAAAATGTTGATAAGAAAAAGAAAAACAAAGAATAATATAATGTGCTGGCAGGAATTTTAGAATATGCAACTATTTTAAAGAAAGATTTAAAATAATAAAGTGCAAGCTACACAGCCCTCAATGGTGCTTACCTAGGGACATGCTCACATAGGTAGGCAGGGAAACACATGCAAAAACAGACAGGGTAGGACTGTTTGTAACTGTGAAAAATGTAAATCTGCTAGAGTAGATGAAAAAAACTTGGTATAGTCATCCCACAACTTCTGTAAATAAACAAACTATAAGACTTCTAAATATAAACAAATGATAGCCACAGATATGAAAGGGCATAAATATCACATATATAAGGCTGAGCAAGAGAAGTTAATTGCAGCAGGATATATAGAGTATATGGTGCATAAATATAAATACCAACCTCATACATTTTTAAGGATATAGATATGTATATGTGTCTAAAAAATTGCACGAACCTGTTAAACATCAAGTTCAATTTAGTGGATATCTGGTGTGAAACAATGGAATTAGGTTAAGTTGTCTAAGAATTGGCAATTACTTTGACAATCTTGCTTTAGTTGGAGGGTTAATACATGAATGCTTCCTATGCTATTTGTTATATTTTTGCACATCTTCAATAATGTATAAAAGATATAAAATAAAAATAAGCTGTTTTGCTTCAGAGAGATTGTTACTTCAAACTATAAATGGGAATATTAATCACATCTGCAGCACAGGGTGTATCCTAGGGATTAATTTCATTAATAATAGAGTACAGTGCAATGTGTGAAGTGTACTAACATTGCAAGTGCTCAGTAAGTGCTGTTGTTACTATTATTATTATATTCATAAGTATTACTGAAGTAAATGTCATATAAACAAAACTATGACTTTAGCAAAGATTAGGCTGGAGCTGAGGAAAAAGCAGTTCATATGCATTTTAAGAAATGTAAGTTCTTAAAATATTTGTAAGGAAAGGTGATTTTTGAAAATGACAACATGCTACAGTAGCTATTTACTGTTATTGGGCTGGCTGGCAACACCAACTGCTTCTTCCATGGATGAAATCTGCTATGATGCGTCTTCAATGACTATTGTCTCCTTGGAAGTAAAAAAAATATTTTAAAAATTTCTCTTTCCACTTCTGCAGATATAGTGGGCATGGGACCCAAGCTTGGCCAACTGGAGGCTTCCATTTAGGACTTTGAAATATAAATAAATAAAGAAAACTGAAAAAAAAGAGGAACTCAGCAGTGCTAGGGTCTTATGCTAAAAAAATAAGAATTAACATTCACTAAAATGGTAACAAATATATCAATTTCAAAACAAGATTTTGCGACTGCTCTTAAGTATTGATGGACTCATTCACTTATTATGTAAATACAAAGTCACAAGAGTAATTCATTGCATGTCCTGGCATGACGTGATCCAATGTCTACTCATCAATAGAGTCATATAAACACACAGGAACAATGTCAGCAACAGGACTCGCTGCTGCTATTACAGTGCCAGGTAAGAAATGATGTAGTAGAGGTACAAACCAGGTATGTACGGAAGTATAAAGAAACATTACATACTACAAACACATGCTAATAAAGAAACAGAAAAGATGGAAAAAAGAAGTGAGCCCACCTGGCCTCAGGCAAGAGGGTGGAGTAAAAAAGCCCTGGAAATTGGCAGGAATTGACTGCAAGGTGATGGGGAAGGATGTAGCCTCGAAATCACGTACAACATTTAAAAAAAACGTGAGTCATGTTTCCCAGCAGTCAGCCTGGTGCTATCACATGGAAGTTATGCAAATATTAGATTAATGCTTCATTGAATGAATGCTTGCAATAACAAAGCTAAGCTTTAGGCAAATTTTTGGTGATAGTGTAAGTCAATAATTTACAGTTGATGTGTTAGCCTTTGTGCTCAAATAAATTTAATTTATTTACCAGTTCAGTATTTGAAAAAGCTCATGACTGAACTTTTAGTGATCTGAGGAATCTTTAACAATATTTATACATGATTGTTTCACTGTTAGGTTCTCGCATGTGCTATGTAAGTGTGACCCTTTAGCTGCATTCCCAGCCCTTTATATATTTTCAAAAAGTTTGAGACAAGATCTCATTGCGTTGCCCAGGCTAGCCTTGAACTTGTGACCCTCCTGAAGAGTGGAGAGTACAGATATGTGCCACAACACACTTGGCTAGGATTATGATTTTATTTTTATTTATTTATTTATTTATTTATTTTGCAGTAACTGGGATCGAACTCAGGACCCTGAGCTTGCTAGGCAAGCGCTTATTCCACTGAGCTATATCCCCAGCCCAGGATTATGATTTTAGACAAAAAGAAATTTCACAAAATCAGTAGAAAATAAGCAGGTTAAACTCCTGAAATAATAGATTAACTTATTTGGCATTATCATTTAAAAACTTAAGTAATTATAAACTTAGTAGTCAGGATGATGTATTAAATCATAGCTAATACGCTAAAGCAGAAATTGATTTTTCTGTTAAGAAATTAATGAAAAACATTAAGGTACAAATTTTTTCGTATTCCTTCTCCAAACTTACTAGTAGAATAAATAGTAGAAATAGTAAAATTTTTCAAATGCCCTCAGTATTCTTACTTTCTGTTTGTAAAATGAAACTTTTAAAGTAACCCTATGTAAATTTCATAAAATAATTTAACTAAGCTGTACCACTCTACATTTATTTCTAACAACCCCTAAATGGATTTTAAAAGTTATCATCAGCTACATTACTGAGTCTTTCATGTGCGCAGTCCTTGCAGAACTTCAATGCTGTTGAAATTGATAACATGAATTTTTAAATTTAAGCCCAAATTAGTGAATTATCCATAATTTATTATATTTCTATCATTAGGTTATTGCTAAAGACTAGCAAGCATGTATGTGTCCCTACTTTGTTTGTTATATGACATTGATCTCCTACTTTCAGATCAAGAAGACCCAATAATGCCCCACAAGTAAACATACTATGGCAGTTGCTGCACAGTATTTGCATGTAGTCATCATAAGGCAACTAGGTAAATATTACCCAACGTCACCTATTATCCTCATGGCTGAATTCTCATTCTTTGCTTTGTAATTGAAACCTACCCTTTAGTTTAAGACATACTCTTCATTTCTTATCACCTCACGTCTTTCATTTCCAAATAGAAACAAGATCACTACAATCTGATTCCTATCTTGAGTAAGCAAATTTTTACCTGGGTAGCTTTTCACTGATGGTAGTCTTTTGAAGGTCTTGATTTTCTATCTGCAGCTACTAATTACAACGTACCACCTTGAATGGACACGGAGACCTCATCTCTGCTCTTCAGTGGAGCAGAGACCTCGGATATTCAGCCCACCTTTCTCAAGACTGGTAATCCTTATCCACCAGTCCTTATTACAAACCTGTTTCAGATTGCCCTGTGATTTTGACTCTGAACTCAGTGAGATGTACTAACAAGGAAGATTCTGATGTGTGGTTTTTTTTTGTTTTTGTTTTTGTTTTTTTTGCAGAATTTTAAGTTTTGCTTTTCTCTGAGAGAAACATCAGAATTATCTAGGCTGCATATTTACTGTGCTTATATTAGAGAAAAATGTACAGTCATAAGAATAAATGCTGAACGGGGTGGTTCTAGCATTTACAGGCCATTTCAATATTAAATATTTAAACTTAAATGAAGCCTCAAAGTAAAGCAATATATCCCAAAGTTGGCTCCATTGACAACAACGCGTAATATTTATGGCCATTTTTAATCTAATGGTTTAAACTGTGCTATAGTAGATTTCTCAGAGCTCAATGGTAGTATAGCTAATTGAAGTGAGAAAGCTAATGCACTGACACACTCATAGGGTGATTAGCCAGGATTTATGGCTGTCACAGAACAGCAAAAACACATTGATTTACTTAAGAAATTTCTAACACATGGAAATGTGAAATGGTTCAATAGGAGACCATTATTGCTCCCTAAATTTCTTGCCTCTTTGCTTGGCAATATACAAAACTGATCAGAACACATTTTTTTCATCTGCTTTAAACAAAAGATAGTTTTCAAATTCTTGTAATTCTCTATTTTCCTTTTTAATTCCTGAATATGCCATAGAATTATAGAACTTCAAAAGCAAAATGTTATTTATTTTCCAAGTCTAATTGTAATTATTTACATAGGATAGTTATAGTCAAGGTAGGTAAAGGTGAGTAGAATTTTCAATTAATTGATTCAACCTACCATGAACAAATTCGGGCATAGATTTTTGTTTGTCCGTTTGTTTTTGACAGGTCTCACTACTTAGTCCAAACTGAGTTTGAACTTGCTATATCCTTTTGCCTCAAGTACTAGGATACAGGCATACATTACCACACCAGACTGGAAAGAGTTATGCCTGAATTGCAAGCTAATTCCTTGAATGTACCTAAGTGCTATTGTCTCATAAAGCTCTGGTAAATGTAAGTATGGCACTGGGAGCAGCTCGAGCTGGAAACTAATCATATGTGTGAGGGCAGGACAGCGCCAGAGCACCTCAAGCAGTCAAACTACCTCAGTCTTGAGAAAAACATCCTTCCTGGACAATTTCAGTCATTAGTTGCTAGGCAACATTGCCTCTAATGATACTAGCTTTGCAAGGGTATAAATAAATGCCCCCACTATTGTTGTTCAGTCCTCTTCCCATCAGGTAAAAGGCTTCCTCCTGACCTTAGCTTTTGTCTCGTCTTTATGTTTTAAATCCTCTTGCTGTTTTCTCCCGAGGACCAGTGAGAGATCATCAAGTCTTACAGTATGCCAGTTCATGTGAAATTGATTCGATCATTAGAGGAGAGATGACTATTTAGATGAATTACATTTTTAGTTTCTGATGAATGTAAACATATTACCAATGCAAAGGGTATGTATATAGTTTGTGTGATGTTATCATATTGGATTAAAAGAAGTATATATCTAAACATAGTTTTGACCACCTTAAACCCCTAGTCTCTGATAAAATGCTTCTTATGTGGCAACATCTAACCTTTAAATAAGGAGTAGCACTGAAGAGAATTTAGAAGGAAGTACAGTTTGAGTTCCTACCTTAGCCCAGTTGCCCCAAGGTCATGCAACGCAGAAGACTCAGAGAGGAGAGAACATGGCATTGCTTTCTCTCTCCTTTGCATAATTCCTTATAGGCTGATGAATCCAAAAGAACCACATAAATTCCTTGACTGTAGTCAGAGTTGGCCAGGGCAAGCAGAAAGCTAATGATGGAAATGCAGTTCTTTTGTCTCCTAGAATGACAGACACAGGCATTGCTAAATAAAAGTCAAGGAAACCTGTGTTCTAAAACTGTACTTTAAGAGTTCCCTGGTTGCTGCCTTTGTGATAAATTTGGCTTTTATATAAATTATCAGTGGCTGAGCTATCAGGCTCAAATATAATTAAAGTTAAAAATCATACTTTGATACTCCAGCATTTCGTTGTGTTCCCAAGACCCAAATTTCAGGCATTAGTGCTAAACTGAAGTGTACTATTAATTACTTAAATGTTACATGGCTAAGTGGATCACCATTGAGTTTCTGCTTTAATCATTGAGGGTCTATTTGACACTCAGATGAAAGAGCTAAGTATTCCCTAGGGCTCATTCAAAACTGATTTTATAACCCTGACTGTTTGAACACTCCAGTCGCAGTGCTTTCTGCTTCGCTGCATTTTCAGGTCTGCTCTCAATGTTACTTTTCATGTTGAATCACATGTTCTAATGTTTTGGTTTGTATGACATTAGCTAAAGTAAAAATGAAGGTTGTGTTACAATTATCAAAAACAAAACAATTGTACTACTAATTTCTAATGGCTTATTGAAAGGAAAGTTAATGTTTAATTGTTTGATCACTCTTGCATGCCTATATCTGGTAATCTGAGCAACTACTTTGAACATAACAATATATAATACAACAACCAGTGCTCATTTCCTATCATCTTTATTGGGAATTCTGTTTCATTTCTATTGTTTTTGTGTTTATTTGTGTTTGTCCTTATTTTTGTTATTTTGTTCCTGTTCTTTTCACTTTAAAATAAAACAAATGTAGACATAATTTGTTATGCAAAATTTGTATCTTGAATAAAACAATCAGTTTGAATATCAAAGTGTAGTGGTGCACCCCTGTAATCCTAGCAATCAGGAGGCTGAGGTAGAAGGATCACCAGGAGTTCAAGGCCAGCCTGGGGTACATTATGAGTTTTAGGCCAGCCTGATCCACATAGCAAGACCCTAGTTAAAAAAAAAAAAAAAACAACAAGTTTGAATAACACTCCTATATAGGAAAATTACATGAAAAACATACATAGAACTATAAAAAACCCTTGGAGTGAAATTTCAGATCTGTTTAACTGGAGAGTTAAGATGGAGTGGAAATGCACCAAACCATCACTGATCAAAGGTTGCATAAATATGTGCATGCACATGTAATTGTGTGTATGTTGTTTGTTTTTGAAATAACACCCAAAGGAAATATTGGGCCATTTCAGTTAAGACACAATTATGGCTGAAAATTAGGCTGATTAAGGGACATTATTGGGAAGAGGCAATTCTTCCCCATTAGTGAGTGTAACTAACCAAGAAACTGTCAATCAGAAAATGTAGTGATCACCTTAACTGAATAATTTAATTTTAGAAAGATGCACTTTCAGAAGTTAGCAACCTATTGTTTTAATATTATGAATATACTCTAAAAGCTGTACTGTCCATTGTATGTTAATCTTATTTTCATTTGTTTTATAAACAAGCAGATCAACTTATAATTTATTAAACTGTAAGGCTGCAAATCCTTTACTATTATTGTTTGATGGTTTGTGACATCATTTAGTTTTTGCCATTTGGCAGAGGAATTTCCTTATACTGTATCAGAAAACTGAAAAACTTGAGCGCTAACTTTAACTTATTAAGTTTCAATATTAGAGATATCTTTATGATGTTAAAGTTGACGTCTGAATATTTCTCTTAAGCACATTCAATTGTTTACATTTGAAACTGCCACTAGACTTGTCGCTGTTATTTGACCTTGATAATTTTGGAAAGGAGAAAAGTATATATTCTCTTTCTCATATGAGATATTGACAAATTTGAAGAAAATTCATAGAAAAATCACAACTTTCTGGGTCCTCCTAGTCCAGTCTCACATACATCCATATTTCCCTTAGCACACAGGGAGTGCTCCGTGGATATTATTTAATGATTCGTTATCTGCAAGACATATTGAAGAAAGCACAGTGTCGATTATCACCTGGCCTCACACCCTTTAAATATCTGACTTTAGCAAGTTATGTAACCTCTCTGGGCTTCAGTTATATCCTCTATTAATAAATTTACTGACATGTCTACTGAAAAAAATGAAATAAGACAACACAAACAAAGCTCATAGGACATTTCCCAGACATAGTAAGAGTTCCTTTAGCAGGTATTTTTTTTTTCAATAATTATATGTAAGCAGCTACATCTCAGTAAAAATGATATTTTTGGAATGGCTTATTATATTTTGTTTAAATAATTCATATGTGTGTTACAAAAGTTACTGCTCTGTAGTAGTACAATAAAAATGGTAGCTTTGTAAATAATTAAAAATGCCTTGAACTATCACTACTATGAATGTGACTGATCTAAAGCTGAAATGAAGAAATGTAGAGATCTTAAACTAGTGTTGCTCTTTTTTCAATTTTGGATAAAAATTTTGTTTAGAATGAAATCACAGAGGATAATTGGTTATAAGCAACAGAACTGACTTAAGCTAGATGAAGCAAAGAAAGACTATTTAATAAGATTATGGCACTATGAAATATTTGTACACATTTCAGATGAACCACCAGAGGCCCTAGACCCACTAGGGAATATGCCATTACATCTCCATGTCTCACTTAGTCTTTTCTTGCTCTGTAGTCACTAATGTGCTTTGCAACCCAGCTTTCCCCCTTGACTTCCTCGCTACTCAGCCATGGCTGTTTCAATCACAGTTCCATGAGTTCCCTTCTGAGTCCCTTCTGAAGGATCCAACAGTGACTGGCTAGAGTGCTTGGGAATGAATGTCAGATTTGAGGTAAGCCAATTTGATTGTCTTCAACAGAACACAACATAAGTCTCTGTTGGCTGGATGACTATGCAGGCTCATCTAAGAATGAATCCCAGAATATTATAAAATCATGGATTAAAATAAAATGAAAAGTTAACCATGACAGTTCAGTCTAAGAGAAATATTTGAAATGTAGTCCCAACATATCTTTATTCTAGATAGGTCTAGTGGTCATTTAATTTTTCTTAGCAATGTTGTAAGGTTATCTTTTATCTGAGGATAAAAGTAAAGCAATAAAATATTAACGAATGTTTCCAAAATGTCAAAGAAGTACACAGAGTAAGAAAGTGGCAGAGTTTGGTCTCTAAAAATGGCAGTTTAGCCTCTAATCTGTGCTTGGAACAGTTGTGCTCTTCTGATTCTTTGTGGAATTGCTTTCACCTGTCAAACAAGTTTGATTTTTATGATTCTGGGCAGTCTAATGAAAAACCAAAATTCTAGGTTCTTCTGGTTCAGAATAATCTCAAGGGCAAAACTGTTTTCTGAGTGTCCAGAGCCCTCTGAGACACAACACTAAGTCAACATAGTTAGTCAGGACAGAAGTGTCTGCTGTACCCATTATCAGAGAAGGTGATTCAGCCTGCATATTGGTAACTATAAGGAATAAAAATGTCTAAAGAATGCATGACTTTACTCATGATTCATCAATGAATTCACTTCACAGAAAGCCATTTTCTCTGTGAATCATTCATTATGAAAGATGTAATTTCCCCTGCAAAGTTGCAGTAGAGCCTACTGAATTGTATGCTTTTTTTTACAAACAGGTGAAAAGGCATCCATATTAACTATAGTCTTATAAAAATTATGAGTCAGTTACCTAGTACCAGTACAAAAATGTTTGCAGAGGCATCATATAATTTGATATAATCTTCCCTGCAACTGTTCACATAGTGATGAAACTGAATGTCTATATGAAGCATATCATTTGGTTTCCTCTTTCATTCCAAAGCTGATTAACCACTGATGCTACTTGAAACAGTATTTTTAAATAATAGAAGAGTGGCAGAATATAGTGAAGGAGTGAAGGAGTGAAGGGCATGCCATCTTTAAATGTTTAATAGGCATATTGATTATTTTAAGCTAAAATCATTTGAGGAACTGTAACTTCAGATAGAGCAACTTGGAGAGATTTTCCCCTATATGCAGCAAGCTGCAAATTCTTTAGGGAGGGACAATTTTCATATACTCAGCTGACAAACGGCCTTGCTCACTGGAGACTGATAATTGTAGCTACAGTGAACCCAAGTAATCAAACTCTTTGAATAACTCGTATCTTCCACTCACTTCTGCATTTCCCTTCTGTGAGTGGCATCCCCCAAACCTGCCTCTCTACTCAAGATTCATTTTACATGTTATTTCTTCAGAGACTTATTGTTCTTTATCTAAAAGAATAAAATCCGCACGTTTTGGTCATTTCATTGGATTTCTCTCTTTTGTGAGTATCCGTATACACTTGTAAAATTAATACAATTTTACACTCATTTCTGTTCATTAGTTCTTGTAATAATAGGGCTCCTAAGTCCAGCTAAAGAGCCTCCATAAGAGCTGAAGTAGGATGAAGCTATTTCTCACTCCTTCAGCAACAAACACTGGATCTATTTTATCTTAATTAAAAACATAATTCTTAGTGTTTAGGTAATTTTGTAAGAATGCTCTCAGAATAAACCCACTGCTTGAGAAAAAAGGCAGAGGAGATGTTTATACCTAGTAATAATTTCTCCATAAGCCATTGTTGGAATGGTTAAAAGACACAGTTAAAAATGTAACTTCGCAATTTTGAGAGGCAGATTACAAAACTGCCATCTAACAGATGTGCCTTTAAGAGTAGAAGAAAAATAAACTTCCACATATTCATGGGCATGTTTGCCCACCTCTGAAACCCACTGTAGCATTGCTTTGGTAAGAAATCAAGCACCTGCAAATTGACTGTGACTAGAGGCTCTGCCAAAATTCTTGAAGTCTTCTCAAGGCTCCATCACAAAACACATATAACAATGGTTGGTCACAAAGCTAACACTGACAATTAAGTTTCATGAACTAACTCAGATTTGCAACCTTCTGGCTTCAGTTTTACAGTTCAGTTCTACCAGATGGAGTAGGGAGAAAATCACATACATAATTAAAATCAATGAAGTTATATCAACCTCAAACACTAGAGAGAGGGAGAGAGAGAGACAGAGAGAGAGACTGAGAAAGAGAGACACACACACAGAGACAGAGACAGAGAGAGACAGAGAAAGAGAGAAAGGCTTAATCTTGTTTTCCACATCTGTATCCAAAGTCAAAAACCCACAAGTTAGAATCTAGAAGCCTATAAAAATAAGTATCAGCTGTGATGCAAATAGTTCAAATAAAGCACATAGATAGAACGATACCAAATTAATAATTATTTGCAATTACGTTTTATGAAATGATACATGTTATCTAGATGAAGAAAAAAATACAGATGTCATTTGAATGTTTGAAATAATACAAAGAGGATCCCAGCAAAGATAAACCTGAAATAAGTACATGTTTGTTTCCATGGCCATAGACATACTCGCCACTCGGAAGGAAAGGAAGTGAGAAACAGCATGGCTGGTATACAACGGACCCTTAGCTTCCGGTAGTGGACTATCTACTCCTTAAAAGAATTTTCAGTGCATCAGCATTTAGTATCCAATAAGGTACCACACATGAATGAGTAATAAAACGATAGAATTTGGGGAGTGAGAGAATCAAGTTACCATATAATTACCTGGATTATATCAGATAATAAATGAAGCTCAAGAGAAGAAAACCAAACACGCAAATGTGAGTAAACCTTATTTCTAGACGAAATAGGTCTTATTTCAAACATTTTAAACATTTCACTTAGAAAGAGAATCTGTATCTTATTTAGTCTAGTGAGTACACATACTCTGCATTTTCCTTTGATAGTCCGTGAAAATTACCAATGATTTTTAAAAGTTAATATGCAAGTGTTAGTAACTCATGAAAACAGGAAAGAATATATGAAAAATACAGTAACAGAGGTGAACTCTCAACAACAGAGCTAGAAAATTGTAAACTAACATCCAGAACAAGTGAGTGTGAAAAGAGAGGCCAAGAAATAACCCTGAGGCAAGAGAAAATATGCTGCATTTGTTTATAAGAATTATAAAGACCAAACCCTGAGGAAGAGCTGACACTAGAAATAAATTATGAACTAAAGTATAATTAATAAAATAAAAATAAGATATAACCAAGTGGAAACCTATAACTTCAGAAAACTAGTGTTAGGTAGGACCATACTATCTATCTATCTATCGATCATCTGTCTGTCACCTATCAACCTATCTGCACATATAAAAAAAAACTATTAGTATTCATTATATTATTAGTATAATGAACTATTGAAATTCAGAATTTCAACTATTAGTATTCAAAATATTTAATAAAATAATGCAAAAAGTTTCAGTTCTCAGTTACAATAAACAAAATATTTAAGCCTGATGAGATAAAAGTTTCTGCCAAAGTATTTTACTCAGAGCACATTCCCCCAAAATACAGACATGGAGATATTTATGTGAATTTCAGCAGAAAAAAACAATGGCCACATATCTTGCCAGGCTGAGGAGAAGCACGACTGCAGAGCTGCAGAGCAGGCGCATCAGGCAAGAGGCATAAACAACAAAATAAAAGCAGGGCTGGACAAAGTCACCCAGTCTCTCTCTTTCTCTCTCTCTCTCTCTCTCTCTCTCTCTCTCTCTCTCTCTCTCTCTCTCTCTCTCTTGCCTCAGATACACACATAAACACACATTTATAAAATTTCAGAACTTAGAGGAAGGGAAAAATCTTTAGAACTTCAAGATGGTAAGGAAAAAAAGAAGAGGTAATTTACAATGCAGAAAGAACAAGATTGACCCAGTACTTCAACAGTAGAAATGTTAGGCATCACCCCAGGTACATCAACAAGGGTGGGCTAGGCCATGTGGCACTAAGACTAATTTAAAAAGTCCCTGACTTACAGCAGCTTGGTTTTTGATCACATCACAGGTTCAAAGCAGGTAGGTGTTAGAGATGGGACGTTCTACTTATAATGAACACAGCTACCCAGTCTAACAGACACGGTGGTTCACTGCCGAAATCACAAGGTGATACAGGAAGTTGTAATGTTTGTTTAAGATTCTTCCTGAAAGCAACTTTCATCACTTTTCTTCACACTTCACACACCAAAGCCAATCACATTACCTCATTTATCTTAAAAGTAGATGAGAAAACACAATCGTAATATGTGCGTAGAAGGTAGTTGACTGTGTTCAGCTGGTTAATTGCTATATCTGGCTGAGCAAAACTTGTTACCTTCCCCCTAAGAGAGAGAACCTAAAAGTCCCATCCTGTATTAAACTTAATCTCTATGTGGCACGTACCGAATTTTTCATTTCTAGTGGCAAGCCTAGAGTATTTGACAGACACAGATCTTTTTTTATGTCTATACAACAAAATTTTATCAAGAATATTTATAAATAATCTTCATTTTCCATATTAATTCCACAGTTTTAAAGAAAATAATAATTTCAAAAGAACATATTTCAATTCTAAAATTCAGTGAAAGATTTCATGTAAAATTCACACCTACAAAACAAAAAACATTACACTTCACATTTTCACTGTATTAACTTTAATAAAGCTTTCGTGGACTAACATTTCACTGTATCCACTTTTCAACACAAATAAAACTCCACTGATCACAAAGAACGACAGAATTGAAGTGAGTCATATTATTTCATTTCTATAACGGCCGTACTATTAATATCAGTTTTAATGTAGGATAATGTAGTGCTACAGGAGTTAGAGACAGAAACCGTAGCCAGCGAGGGCTGGAATACATGCAGAGTGTTAACAAACTCACTCAAGAAAGAAACGTAAGGAGCGGCACCAACATATCTTGGGGCAAACTAGTATAAAGCAGAATTCTCCCACTTGGCTTACACAAAACGTACAAAATTATTGAAGAATAAGCAATAAAATTCTGTTAAACTGAAGCTTAGAAATATATTAGAAACGAGCTGTGAATCAGGTAATTGTTTCAACATAAGGTGAACACAGTACTTGGGGAGGCAACAGTGTTTTGTCACTGGCACTGTCGTTAGCTCACAGCCACAAAAATGAGGCACTAAGTACCGACATTTAATTGTTCAATCAAACTTAGTTTACTACACAGAGATAATAACAGTATTTTCCTCCCCCCAATCAAACATGAATTCATACTTTATAGTTCCAATTTAGTTTATCATCTTTCTTTATCTTTCTCCAATAAATGGACCTCTTAACATAGTCATTCCTTTCTACTAGCTGCATGGTTTTAGTCACAATACGTCCAAATTATAAAACTGTCTCATACTTTAGCAGGCTTCGTTAGCTCTGTTTTTGTTTTATTTTGTTTTGTTTTTACTCTGTAGCCCAAACACCCTAAAATGGGCTTCTATATTTGCAGGTCCCAGTGGTCTGTAGCCATAAGCACCCCGGCTGCTGGAGGGCCAGCCGGCCACAAAGAGAAAAGCCAAGAGAGGGGAGGAGAGTGAAACAGAATCCTATTCTTCAGTCAACACCAAGAACAGTGTAAATATATATATGTAAGAACAGTATACATAATATATATAATAAGTAAACATTGGCAATGAAAGAAAAAATGCAACAAATGCAAACTGTTGATATGTTGTTAAAATCTTCCTGAATGCTTAATTTTCATGATTAGTAGTATCATTGTCCTTATTAGGATCAGGATCAGGGGTGGCTTCAGGGATGAATAACAATATTTTGAGGGCTTTTGGATAATCATTTACTACATTATCTTTGTGCTAGGTAGATTTTCAAAAAAATAAGTAAAAGGTTTTGGCATATGTAACCAATTCAATACAAAACTTATTAAAATCTCTTTAAATTCTAGCAACAATTGCACTGAAGTGACAACTACACATCTATATTTTACAGTGTTGCCTGTATTTCAGAAGAACAAACTCAAAAAAGATTCAAATGTGCTCAGATAATAATATATTCGATCTGTAATTTTAGGGTAACATCACCTTTAAATGTTTTCCTAACCCTTTATAAGAAATCCTCAGACCTCTTCACACACTTGTAGAGCTTTACATTTGTAAACAGAACAGAACATCTCACAAAATATGGCACATTTCATAAAAGCACAAATGTTTGTGTGGGTTAGAACATCTACCACACAGCCTTTTCACTGTATTCGTGATCCTGAGAGTGAGCACATGGCATTTTTTCTAAACACTTTTTACCATAAGTGCATATGTTTTGATCAGTCATGGGGTTTCCTGCCCAGGCCTGGGGTTCCCTTCCTTACACTCCACTGTGGCGTGTCAAAGGGAACTCTGCCCTGAAGCAGTCCCTGCAATGAAGCATATTCTTGATGGATGGAAATACAGGTCCTCATTTTCCAGAAGTATCTGCATCGGTGGAGAAGGGGTATGTCCTGAGAACACCGTGCAGCTCTACCTTACATCTCTTGAAATAACTACTATAAAAAGTAATTTCTCGATGCATATAAAAGCATACCAACCTGCTCCCTGCCTAAAAAACAAAACCACTTAACAAGCACATTGTGTAACTCTCCTCTTTCCACTTTCTTCACCCTCCTGTGTAAGAAAACTTTGGAAATTGTACTTATAATTTCCATGCACATATTATACTTTATTTTACACTTTGTGCCTTCAGATAATGTATGACAGTCATATATTTTAAAACTATAGAAATAGTACACTTATCTTATTATTTTTCTTTTTACCTTCAATGATACACTTCTAAGATTTGTCTGTGTCAGTATGAAGTTTAGTTTATTCCCTCTCACTGTTATGTAGTATTACACTATATAAATATGCCTCATTTTATATCTACAGATTTATACCCATAGTTTTTTTCTTTTATATGCCATGCCATTTTGAACATCCTTTTATAGTTGTGTAGCACATTATAGAACTTCCTTGGGGTACATGATTGAAATTGAAGCCATGATAGCTTCAGTTTACAAGTTCATATTAAATGTTTCTGAACTGATTTACACTTATATCAGCAGTACGTTAATGTTTTGAATGCTCCATATGTTTTCAAATTCTTGATATTGTCAGATGAATATTCTTTTAATTTCTTGGTTAATTGGCTTCATTAAGTTATTAAGACATTCTATGTATTGCCAAACCCTACTTCTGTTTTTGGAGATAAGCCTCAATACACTTTTGCTATTTTTTATTCCTAGGTAACATTCTGAATAGTTTTTTTTTTTTAATTTCTGACATTACAATTTAGCTAAAAAAAGTACAATCAATTAGCAAAGTGAGTAGTCTTGAAGAATCAACCACAATCTGAATTTGTCTGATGGTTTCCACCTGACTAAGTTCAGGTTACACTTTCGGCAAAGATATTGTATAAGTGACATGTATTTCCTATTAGACTGCATGAAAAACCTAATTAACATAAATTATCCCAATATTGGAAATACAACTTTTGATCATTGACTTAAAGTGGTGACTACCGTATTTCTCCATTACCCAAGAGCTCTTTCTCATTGTAATTAATAAATAATCGTATGGGTAGTGATATTTCAAAACTATATGTGGATACTGTTTCCAAATAACATTTTTGCCAATGATTTTAAAAGTTGCTGAAAGCCTTGACTGAATCAAGTATTAGGGTAGATATTTCACAAATCATGATTTTGTATTTTTATTTATTCTACACTTATTAACTGGAATATACCTGTAAACTGATTTCTCCCTTCACTTTGTTATTGCTATGGACTATGAATTCTTTTAAATTCATTGTGCTAAACTCCATTATAGTCATCATTATCTTGATGTTCAAATCATTGAAAACCGGTCTGCCGGGAGCCCATTGAACTAGGCTCTGGATTCCAACCTTTTAGCTCGTGTTTGTCACTCCTTTCCATTATGGTGCAAAAGATGTTTTCTGCTCACCTTCTACTTTCTGTGCCCAGAAACAAATATTCTCCAAAGAATTCCTGAATCCACTTAGTGACATAAGACATTTAGAAAACTTAACTGAGGAGCAAAGTGGGCTGATAAGTATACGAGTGTTTCTTAGACATGCCTGGGCCCTTTCAACAACCGTAGTTGCACATACCTGACTTCATTCAGATACTTTCGATTCAAGTCTAACATCAGAAGGTTGTCACCTTCCCGTGCTCCAGGGTCGTATCTCCTCACAACATTTTTATTCCTTTGCTCTTTCCCACAGTACCAACACAATAAATGGAGATTTATTACATTAACATCACGAACAGAAATAATTGCACTAAGTTCAACATCTCTGTAGTGTTTTCTTCAATGCTACTGATTATTGTTTTTACTATATTCTCAATAAGGTATCTGGTGAGATTATTTTGTTGAAATGCCACTAGAAATAATTTTATTTTTGTATAATAAGTTATATACACTATGACTTTTTCCTCATTTTAATTGAATTTGGATGATTTTCTTTTTTTTTTTTTACTAAGACAGCTGTCTTTTGTGATATGTGTTACAAGTAACACTTTCAAAATAAATTCTTACCAAAATATGGTCTTTTTAAACCTATCCTGTTTAGAGTTATCTTTTTTTCCCCTCAGCTTCATCTAATCCCCTAAATATATTCATGATTCTTCACGGTGTTCTAAGATAAAGAGCAACCAAACTGCTAGGACAGCAGATCTACAATAGTTAAATTTAAACCCTGGAAAAGAGCCAGGTACAGACTATAAATTATGGGTGTTTCTAAACCTCTGCATGACATGCAGACATCTGCAGCAGAATTAAGGATTTTGTTAGATTCTTACAGTCTCTAGCTACAGATGCATTGACTTCTTTATTTGTCTTTTCTTCAGATGGGGAAAACCAGTGAAAGTAGAAAGATAAAGAGAATATTTAAATGACCCAGGTATGCAAAAATAATTCTCTTAAGAAACCAAGAGAAATAAAATTTCCAGCATAAAAATTTCAGAAGCCTTCTTTTTAAATAACTATTCAAAAATTTTAAAGTAATATTGGGTTTTATCTTTCTGATACTGAGTCTCTTACATCATGTTAAAAGCAAAACTAGTCCTGACTTTCATGAATATACCTGTGTCTAACTTATTGGAGTTATTTCTTCAGACAGGTTTGAGTTCCTGTTTAATGTCATTTCATTTCAACCTAAAGGATTCTCTTTAACCAGGACAGATTTAGTAGGAAGGAATTACATCCCTCAATGCTAGTATTTGGGAATGTCTGAATTACTCTCTCACTTTTAAAGAACAGTTTCATTGGCTATAGAATTCTTAGTTGGGAGGGTTTATCTGTTTGTTCATTTTGCTTTCCTTTTTCATTCTGCATACATATCAATGCATTTCCTTCTGACTGCCAGATGAGAAGTCAAAATTTTGGTAGAAATTATGATGATAACTATCTTCCTGTTAGCTTCATAGGCATTATTATGCCTTATCGTGTCTTACGAACAGAACATTGCATTATTGTAATGTCAGTGAAGTAACATCAGTTTGAGAACATTAAAAATCTAAAGAAAAAGGAATTGGATATGTTGAGTATAGACATCATGAGCTCTTTAAAAACAAAATGTACTATAGATTCTCAAGCCAAAAACCAAAAGGACTTTAAAATATCCTATGGGTTTGAATTTTTTAAAAATCTAAGTATCAATGTCCACAACCTGCATTAGCAAGAAACTTTGTAGCCTTTTTCATTAAAGAAGAAATGGTGGTGGAGACCATGAGGTGAGGTGAGGATAACAGGTATGGCCAGCTGGGCCTGGACCAGTTCATGCTCTGACCTCACGGAAGCCAATCTGAGGAAGATATCAATGGATAAAGCAATAACCACTGTTGAGATCATATCACCTTGTCTATAGATTAGTTGTGATTGTACTAGTTTTTATGCTAATTGGTGTCTGTTTGTCAATATGTTTTTGTACTTGTATTTTTTTAAAATAAAAAAAAAAAACCCAGAGAAAATCATCAAAAAAAAAAAAATTAGCCACATCGGGCTGTGGCTGCAGAGGAGTTTTTGTCCTGGAGACCGCTTGTTGGTGACTAAGGATTTATAAACTGTTTGCTGGTGATTTGGGGATGGCTTTGGTGCTTTGGAGATTCTGGAGTTTTGCTGCATCATGATGCCCAGTTTGTATTGTAAGCATAGCGAGGTAGCATCAGGATGGTCTCACAGTGAAGTTCTGTGGATAGAATTTCATGGATAACTATCAAGTGCAGGACACCATTGGTAAGCTGCTTTGTTTAGGTCCTGTCGACCAAACATTTTGGCCCTAGGACACCAGGGGCTGTTAAAGTGCTACAAAAGGAGAGACCCACTTCCATCATATCTGAGGTAGAGCTCTTAAGGGGTCTTCAGCACCCAAGTATCATACAGTTACCATAGGTCATTAAAATCCAGGATGAAGTATACTTTGTCCTACAGAGTACATGAGTGAGGAAGACCTGAGGCAATAATCCAGAAAATCACCAATGGGCTGAAGATTATTCGTGCAGATCACAGGCAATGTTCAGGACTACCATGGACAGGGTATTGTCCATGAGGACCTCACACTAAGGAACATCTTACTGGACTCACAAGGCAACGTTAAGGTCAGGGGTTTGGGATTGGAAAAATCCAGACAGAATGTGACCATGTGCAGCTGCACAGTAGAGTTTGCTGCTTCCAAAATATCCCTAAACAAAACACAGAAAGGCCTGCAGTGGATGTTGGAGCCCCGGGGTCATCTTACACAACTTAGTTGTGGTATACCTCCACTCTATGGGAAAAGACTGGCATGTGGGACAGCAGATCCTGGCTGGAAGTTACTCCCCAGATCTCTTAAACCTCACTGGAAAGCTCACCCACAGCCCCAGAATGCAGCTAATACTGAGACAGGTCTTGTGGCACTTGTGGCTCTGCTTGGGTGCACCTTCTCCTAGTCTACATCCTGCAGTGTTCACCAAGCACAGGAAGACTGTGGTCCTGGTCATTACAACCCCTGAATATCATTGAATCCTTGAGGATCTGGACATATCATCATGAAACGGCCATATTCTGGCTTGCTAGAGTACTAGGCATGCCAGGGACTGGGCTTCAAATTCTGCTAAAACACAGCTTCTTTACTAAACCACAACTCATTTACCTCCTCATCCTTTACCACCTCCTCCCTCATCCTTCATGGCTGGAAGGTGGTGAAGAGGAGGATTGCAACCCTGTGCAGGCCCCATGATGCCCCTTGCCTTTCAGCTTACAGGAAAGTCAGGGCCACAAAAGCCCAAGTGGTATCGGTGGGAGTAATGCACAGCTGAGACCCAGACAAAATTCAAGGAGCTGGTAAGGTCCAGCAGGGAGTTTCATCTGTCATCTGTGGAATTTCCACTCATCACGTCAACTGTATGGAGGAAAAAGAAGGGTTTGGGATGAGAGAGTGGTTGACTAAAGATGACAGTTTCAGATGGAGATCTGCTGCAGAGGGGGGTGGGGTAACTGTAGCTGACTAGAATGTATGGTATATTTCAAAGCATCCATTTCACATGTTTCCTTGCTTTTTAAGTGGAGATCCATGAGAACCTCACCCACACTTCCATGGATGTGGACTTCTTGGTAACAACGGATCAGCCAGGTATAGCTTAATTGACTTTAGGATGGAGCCAGATAAGACACCAGGCTTGGGTGTGCCTGCCCCACTCAGCCCAAAGGCCTCCATCCAAAGAGAAAAGACATGTGCTATGTGTGACAGGCTTCTCCACAAGGGATTTCAGTCAAAAGGGCACTGGAGGCCACCTGAGTCTGAAGAACTCGAGACACTGAGCTCTGCCCTGTCCTAGGTCCCTCTGCCTGCTCCAGAGTAGGAAGCCCTGACCCAGGGAGGCCTGAATGCAGATCACTCATTTCTAAGCTTATCCATACAGGTTTTGCCAGACCCCCGCTTCTTGTTGACTGCTGGCTGGAGACTTCAGTTCTTCAATATCTGGGTCCTCCCATGGGCTTCCTGAGTGTTTGCCTAACCTGATACTTCCCTTCTCACAGAGAAAGGCATCTGCAAGAGGCATGAGCATGAGCACAACTTGAGCTCTGGTCTTTTCTGACCTAGTCTCAAAGTGCTACACCATCACCTCTGCTGTAAACTACTGACAATACAGACTGACCCTGACAAAATGTTGAGGGGATTACGCTAGACATGACCACCAGTGTTGAGGACAAAACATGGGTACCAGCTAGGAGGTTGCCTCCTACAGTAAAGCTCTGTTGCATACTTATTCCACCTGTCTATCTACTGTTGTATGTCTATAAGAGCAATCCTTACAAGGGCTCCAGCTCATGACTACAGAAGTCAAGATGCACTTTATAAAGGGAGAATGGGAAAAGCAATTCGTTCTGTCACACATCTCCTATGTCGCAGAACCAGTTATTCCCAAGTGTGTCACGCATTAGAGCCTACATTCCTTCCATAGTCCCTGCTTCTGGTGAACTGAGTCTTGGCCTTAATGTGCCCATGCAGTTTATCTCCCATGCAATCTACTTACCTCTCACCACCTCCACACCCCACTTTTGATCCTGCCACATGGACTGTAAGGCCTTTGGGTGCCCAGTGTTAGTCTCACAGTTGAAATCCCCTTGTTCTTTTTTTTTTTTTATTTGCTTTTTTCTTTTATTTTAAAGACAAAAGAATGGAGACATATAAACCAGAATAACACAAAAACAATACAGGAAATACAAAATTATAGAGATGATAGTAGGGAATTAGCACTGGATGCTGTATTACATAATGTTACCTTCGCATTTGTTCACACAAAGTACAAAATTATAGAGAAGATAGTAGGGAATTAGCATTGGATACTGTATGACATAATGTTATCTTCATATTTGTTACTCAGTTATACAGACAACGGCTCGTTTGATTAATCAGTTTTCTCCATCCTCATTTCTGTTCTCCTACCCAATCAGTCATCTTCCCTCTGATAATAACTGTACTTTTTGGTTTATTTACTCCCTTGGGCTCTCACATTGGGAAGAGACATGGCTGCTTCAAATTATGCTGTAACAAACGTGTGCACATAAATTGCTATGGCAGGAGGTGGAAAATCACTATGGTCAAGCCCCCATTGACAAGCGCTCAAGGCCATTGAGGGTCCAGTCGAGTAGGTGGGGTTACCCCACAAACTGCCAGGCTCTGACTTGATGCAGTGCACCTGGAAGCCCGGTCAAGTCCTGGCTGAGGCACTTCTGGGGGCCTGGTCGAGTCCTCGGGGTTGCCCCTGAGGACCACCAAGCTCTGCCGCCTCGAGGCACTCCCAGGGGCACGGCCCAGGACCTCAGAGTTTTCATGTAGCCTAGAGGGACCTCCCCTCCCCCCTCAGGCTGCTGAGCTCCCTGTCAAGGCCCCAGGGTCCCTTCATAGGCAACTAGTGTCTCCCTGCAGGCCTCCTATGACTCTGGAGGCTATTCCCACCCAGCTAGAGTACCAGGTCTGCACCCTAGTTCCAGGTCTTCGCCTGCTCCCACCTCTCGATCTCCAGTGCTGCCGCTCCCTGCCTCTTGCAGCTGGGCATTGGGCACAAGTGGCGTGAGGTCTCCCCCACCCATGCTCACTGTGGTAGTCCAGGGTGTATGCTAAGTTTAGTTATTAGTTCTAGGAGAGAATTGGAGGATTTCCTTGAGTCTTCTGTGTAGAGTATGTTGTCTCTTGGACTCCAGAACTGCTGTATTTTGTGTAATTTGCCCCTGTGGGTTCATACAAGGTTCATATATGCAAGTAGTATGAAGTCCCTCTTGGTGTTCATAGTAGTAGTTTAGGGTGGGTCCTGAAGCTTCAGGGCTTCAGAAATCCCCTTGTTCAATCCCTATTTGAACCCTGTCTTTTGAAACGTGCTAAGCTTAGCCTCCACAGGTGATTTATAGCAAATTTCATAAATATTCCATATACATTTGAAATCAGTAGGTTTTCACTATTGGTATAGTTTTTCTAAACTCATTAAAACAACCTCATGTTATTTACATCTATATCTTTAGTGATTTTATGTGTGTGAGCTTATAAATTACTTAAGTATATTAAAGTCTAGATTATAATGGCCATTGTCAAATTTTTCCTTGTGAATCAGTATATCTATCTATCTATCTATCTATCTATATAAATTTTATCTTCCAGGTAAATTAATCTCTCACCATTATATAGGAGCCATCTTTGCCAGAAAAGAGGGAAAGAAGGGAGGGGAGAAAGAGACAGAGAGGAAAATGAAAGGGTGAGGGGAAGCCAATTACAGCAGGTTTGTGTGAAAGCTTTTTGTTTCTTGAAAAAGATATAATTAACCTCTCCAGCATTCTGCTGCCTGGAGAGTGGTTACAAGATCCATGCCCAGCAGGCTTCTTCCAGACAAGGTCTCCCTGGTGTCTCAGCACACTGAGGTCCCCACTTCACACAGAGATTTCTATTAGAAACACCATCTACAGCAGGCCTGTTTTTTTTATTTAATTTTTTATTATTAGTAGTACATGTTTGCAGTACATAATGATTTCATTCATTTTGGGACACTGGTACATGTACATACACATCTCAATTCTTTTCCCCTTGCCCTACATTCCCTTTTTAAAAAAAAAAATTTTTGGCACCATCAGATTCATTTATTCATTTTGTAAGTCTTTATCAAATTATCATAAACACAGATTAACAGGCAAGCAAACAGGCCAAAACCACATAAAATACATAAACAATTATACTAAGTCAAGGTACACTTTTAGGTAAACATATGTATAAATGCCTTAGTGGATTACAATAATTTTTTCTTTAAAAAACTCTAAAAATTAAAAATAGGAAAGATTCAAACAGGAGTCTGCAATAGAATTAGCAGCTAAAGTAAATGGAACTTTATCCTTCCTCTTTGTAAATCAGCTCAAGGCTACATTAGATATAAATGTAACAATTGAAGTGTAAAATTAATAATTAGATAATATTTAGCACATGGTAGATGGTTCCAATGGCTCCTGAAATCCTTCAAAAATTAAAAATCTCTATAGCATAAGCCTCCTTTGAAAATACAACCACAATTATATCTGTAAGGTAACTATACATATTGTAAACTGAAGAGCCACTGGAACAATCAAAGTCCTATTTTGGGAAAAAGAAACATAAATTCCCTAAATCTGCCAAACACGCCAAGATGAGGAACCTCTTGGTGCCTCAGTATAACCTGTCTTTTCTTTATTCCTAATTAGAAAAGTCCAAGTGGTCACTATTACAGTGTGATTAATTATATGGTTGCCATGACAACCACTCTTGTGGTTTAAACATGACCGAAAGACCGCCCCCCCACACACAATCATAGACTCATGTCTTGAGAATTTGCTACCCAGAGCAGCAGTGTTGAGAGGTGGAGCCTACGAAGGCGATGGAACCAGCAGGTTGCTGATGCTTTGGTGAGTTCACTAGCTGGATGGGCTGGGAAGCGTGCAGCCTAGGAGGAAAAATAAACTCCTCAAGCTTCACCTTTGAAAGGCATATGTGGCCTGGTCCTTCATCCCCTACCTTTTGGGCCTTTGCCCCTCTGCTTCCTCATCACTATGAGGTCAGCAGCTTTGCCCCCTCGTGCCCTTTGGCCGTGATGATCCTGCCTGGAACTGGCCAACCCCAGACAGAAACACCTGAAACCATGAGTCAGAACAAAGCTCCCCTCCGTTAAGCTGTGTGTGTCAGACACTATGTGCCCGTGACTGAAACGTGCACACCGTTAAGTACACTGCTCATACAGAGAATCAGACCCCTCAGAACAAGCTTGTAAAATATTTGAAAAACAAAAAGGGAAGAAAATTGCCTTGTAATTAAAGCATGAAAAGAGAGAGTGGGTGAGAATGAGGGTGTGTGTGAGAGAGAAACTGCATCCTAAAATAAAAATAACTAGTTACGCCAGATTGTAAAAAAAAAAGACTGTAAAAGATGAGCTTGGTAAACAGTCAGCTATCACAAGCCTGTGGTGAAATGGATTTTTTTTGTTTTGTTTACTAGAGTAATATAAATTTCTAAAAATCACTCATTTCTTTCCCAAATTCCAATCTGTAACTTCTATTTTAGGATCCTTATTTTGAAGAATATTGCTTTCTCCAATGTGACATAATTTCTAAAGACTTAATGAAGAACTACATCCCAAATGGAACTTGCATTTGGAATTAGAAACTATTTGAGAAAATTGTCTAAGTTCTTACCCATATCTAGAGCACAACTTATCTAAAGTCCTATACACTTCCCCTATTTATCAAGAAACTACTAAATCAAGAAACTACAAAAGAGTTAGAAGTGGTCACCATTTTTGTATAGACAAAAGAACATGTTTAATCACCTACATAGTTTAATTGTAGGTGGGTAATTGAGGATTCCTTGATAATCATTGCATTCAGTTCAATAATATTCTCATCCTGGAACTTCAAGCTGTGACCTTATTTGGAAGTAGGGGCATTGTAGAAATGTTTAGTTAAGAGAAGGTTATCTTGGAGTAGTGACTGACTTAAATGTAAAGACTGACTTCTTCTAAGAGGAAGGAAAGGCACACAGAGGTGCTGAGAGGGAGCAGTGTGTGAAGAGGTAGGAGACTGGAATGGAAGCAGCCACAAACCAAGAAACACCAGGTTCAGCAACAATGCAGTGCTAAGTGGTAGAAATGCTGTCCTCTGTGAGAGGCTCTCAAAAGAACCAATTCTGCTAACACTTTGACTCTGGATGCCTAGCTTCCAGAACTGGGAAATGATAAATTCTTTAAGTCTCTCTATTTGTGGCAATTTGTTTATGCCACCCCTAAGAAACTAATACAATCATAAATCTTCTTTACATGGGCATATAAATTTAGTCAATGCTCATGAGAGGCCAAGGCTACAACTCAGCCTTAAAGCAATTACAATCTGCAAATAACATCAGACCATGTTCACCCCTATACAAGAATCATTCAATCTCATGTTACTACATGGAAGGAATATCTGTTGCTAGAGAAAACCACCACTTTTCTATTGGTTGATTAACTTATGAACTCTTGTATTATGTTTCTCATAATGCAACAATATTCATCCAACCACAGTGGTCCTGTACTTGTTAGTACACACTTGGGAGGAGGGAGGATGCTAAGGGGAAACAATCAAGTCTTATGGTCATTCTTAGGAGTTACCAAGGGCTTCATAATGAATAGATTAACATATAAACACAAGAAGCCCATAGAGCCAAAAAAGGAAAAGAACAAATAAATTAAGAAAAAGGAAAATTTGTTAATGTAAAAGGGAAGATTTGGCTGGGTGTGGTGATGGACACTTGTAATTGTAGCCGTCTGGAGTCTGAGGCAGGAGGATTGCCTTGAGTTTGAGTCTAGCCTGGACTACACAGTGAGTTTAAGTCCAGCCTGACCTACAAAATGAGACTCTGTCTCAAAAAACAAAACAAAATAAAACACAAAATTAAAATAAAAGAGAAAATTTGACAAAACAGATTTTATCTATTTTTGTCTATAAAACAATAATAAGGGTGGGTTCAAGGACCTAATTAAAACTAGTTTAATGTCTATCAAAAATATGTTTTGCTTTTTATGTGAATTCCTTTGCATGGCCAAAGGATCAAACTGTACTTGATCTTGAAAAAGGAATCAAAGGAAACATAAACATAAAGTTCACTGAGTAAAAAAACATCCAAAAGCAGACCCTAAAGTGTAAAAGAATCATACACACGTCTTCTTGATGCCCTGGGGATTCTTAATTCATGTGATCCTTCAGAGGTGTTTTTGCTTTAAGAGATTATTAATCAAAAATTGGTTCAAATAGAAAGTACAAATGAATCATAAGAATATTTTTAGTGGTAAATGCTAGAAACTGACATAAGTAACTTAAAGCTACTAGGGAAGATGACAATGCCCTGCTGTAGTGTGGAAAGTAAAACCATAATTGTTCTTACAGGAATCATTCGATTCCTTAAAACATGTTTTTACAAAGACAAGATGCTGCTTCATTAAAAATCACTTTAAGTGACCCAAACATTTCCACCTGAGTTTTGACTGGCATGATAAAATTTGAAGTATTGAAGAAATGCTCTAGAAAATGTTATTAAATTGTCCCTATAGTTATGTATAGGCTACTTAAATCATCACATGGTTGCCAAATCCTCTGAGTTTTACCACATTCCCCAGAAACTCATGCCCTAACAATATATTTGACAGTTACAGAGAGGGTTGAGACTCAATTTAAGCTAGGAAGTCAGGCATATGCATAGAGCTAAATCCCTCTCTCATTCCTGCTCTTCTCCATGCATCTAGGGAGAAAGTTAAAGAGCCTCTGCTTAAACTTGGGTTTAGCAGTGCTTTCAGAGAAGCTGAGTGGCAGTGTCTCCAGTTCCTGGTAGCAGGAGACCATTGGGGGGCCTTGATTGACTTCGGAGTATTTGAAGATGTCAAAGCCAATCAAGGAGTCTAGACAAAAATGTCTGACACTGGTCAAAGTTAGTCAGTATCGCAAATTTCCCTTTTATCCTCAGAAAAGTTCTGTAGGGAAACCAAAGACTCTTTGAACTCTAATATTTTCTTTTAGGATTTATCATTTATAAAGCAGGCTATGGCTAAAAAAGGAACTTAATAGAAGATAAATTATTGTATGAAGAAAAAATTGATGTGCAAGTCGTAAAAGGGAACTATCATAGTCAAAATAAAAGCCCACTAAAATTACGCAAACCCAGTAAAGAGTAAAATATTAGGGTCATGTAGAAAACCCTTTTGGAAAATCTCATTAGAAAATATTTTCAACAAGCTAAGGTTTAAAAAGGTAGCAGAGTGTCCTTGCATCAGCTCACTTGGCAGAATGCGATTCCTTAATTCTGAAAACAGCTGCAATAAAGAACTGGATCCAAATAGACATATTGATCAATTTATTCCAGAGCTGATGCTTCAGGAAGGTTCCCTGAATGTCACCAGTGTGAATCACAATGAGGCACTTAAAACGCAGCAGTTCATTGGGATTTATTTTATAAAAATAATATTGAAAATGAGTAAGAATTACTGTTTCAGTCTGAAAAATAAACCCTTGTCAGCCAAAGCATGCCAACAATATGTTTTGTTTTTAAATCCAACTTGACTGTGTAATTTTCTACCCAAAATATGACAGATGGCTTTACTTAAATAAATGATTGCACCATGAAAGATAATAGCTGGAATGCTTTTTCTCCTGTTGCAGCTACACAGCCCTGCAGCTACACATATCAAAGGATTTCACCTTCGGAGGACATGGCGATGAATTGACAAACAATCGTTGTTTCCAAGATATACACAATACTGCTGAAGACTTTATATGAATGTATAAAGCCATTACGATGAAGGGTTATGGTAGTCACAGATGGAGACATTTCTAGGTCAACCCTAAATTTCCACTGCTGAATCTTACTATGTTCGAGATGAGGTTGTGCAAAATAGGATGCACACAGAAAAAAAGGAGAAATTGAGAGATTTTAGTCCACTTCTGTCTTTCTTTTTTCTTCAAGTTTGGTTTCTTATCAGCTTGTGAAAAGCTGCTGGAAAGTAACAGAGATTTTGCTGCCAGGTCTGAACTGCAGGGGTGGAATTGGCAGTAGTAAAACCAAAAAGATTGAGCAAATAAAAGATAATACAGATTGTCTCACGTTGTGTCTGTTTTCAAATTACTGTGTTTAAATGAATTTTTTTTTAGCTAACTGTGTTTAGTCTCTCTCTTCTTGGCCCCCAGTGACCTTTCACTGATTCTTTATTTCCTTTGTGTCTCAAAGCATCTGAAATTTTGATCTTTCCCTCAAAGGTTCACGTGAATAAATATAACATGCATTTTTGGACAAGCAACTTGATCAAGATTTATGAACTATTTTGGAAACAAAATATTAATGTATATTATCTCCCAATGTGTAGCAGTTATTGAAATAAAAGCTATTCATAAGAAGATTAAAAGGCAAACTGTAAATATAGTGCATTTCCTCTCTAAAGAGGTGTGATAATATAGTATTAGAATAATACTGGCCATTCATGTGGACTGCAGTGTGAATTTCAACATGTTGAAGTCACTTTTGAAAGCAACATGGTTCTCTAAATTTCTTTAATAACTTTCCCTTAGAATGAAGAGAAAATCAGCACTGAGGAAAGCGGAAATGCTTACGGATATCAGTTTTCAGCAAAGTCAAACTATATGTATTTGCAAATACTTTACCACTTTGAGCAATTACGAATGATAAGTTCATGTGGTTCTACCTGATAAGTGCCTATGATAGAAGAAGAAAGAAACATGTCAAATCTGTTCCCACACTTAGGTTTGGTAGGTGCTGTTTCCTACTGGAATTCAGCCTGCCCTTTAACTGGATCATTAATAAGGAGCTACATCCATCATCATGTATTGCAGTTGAGTAATTACACTAACCTTTGAGGTCCTGTTGGTCGGAAACTTTGTTTCTGAACATATCTCCTGACTCATTTCACAACTGTGTTCATGAAACCTATCAAACAGAAATAATGCAGACAACCATTACATTATAATAGCTGATAATTAATCATTTTCATCTAGTTTTAAGCTGTATTATAAATACATATGGTATATTCTTTATATCCTTCCCCACTTGCCTTTCTTTACCTTTACCTATTGACCATGAACTGGTACATATCTTTTTCAACCTTCACCTTATAAATTTACATATCTATATGGTCTTGTTTTCTGAGTTTTAATATTACACACAAACCATATCCTGGATGTCTTTGTATGATTCACTGATGATTTTATGACATTTCACCAAAAATAAGACCTTCTGTCACTTGTCCACTCTCACTGCAGCACTATGGAACCAAGTCCTTACATGACATGATGGTTATGGTGATGGTGTGATTTTTGTGCCAATTCTCTACTCCCCTTCCCTTGTTACTCAATTTTAGCAATGTCAGCCTGCTTGGCTTAGTATTGTTTCCTTCCTGCTCTGGAATAATTTCTTAAAAATAAATTTTATTCTGTAAAATATACAATATGCTGTTACACATAGATAGTAAAATGATTATTATAGTAAAGCAAATTAGCATATCCATCATCTCTCATAGTTATCTTTCTTTTTTTCTTTTTTTGTGACAGCAGCTGAAATCTACCTGGAATGCTTTGTACGTATGTCATAGGGCACTACAATAGCTACATCACACTGACTCAATTGCTTTCCTTCTAATTAGTATATTGCATCCTCATAAGAATACATGCCCCAAGAAGGATGTAATATTTTGTGTGTGAGTGCTCTAACTTTGTGCTTGACTCCATAAGCCTGAAGCATATGTGAAAGACTGTTCATGACACAGGACTAGAAGCAGGGCTGTACCTTATGAAGCATCATGAGTTATGTAAAGTCTAAAGTAAGAATTTGTTTTACTATTATCATAAGGACAGCTTGTATTTTTAACACCATTTATTATGCAGTTGGTTTTTCATTACTACATTGTTTGCATATTTATGCATATTTCTAAGTTTCCTGTCTTTGAGTGATTGATTTTTTTTTTTTTTGGTTTTGTAAAACGTTTAGACTATTTCAGTAGCTTTGACATGTTACTTGAAAGACTAAACCTCTCACCCCTAACTCACACAGCTCTATTTTTCAAAATTGGTTTTTATTCTTTTTATCTCTTTACCAGAAATTTTTTAATTATAGTTGCTCTATATTTAGGAAACAATAGTAGAAGAATTGATATATCAAAGATATTGAGTCATTCCATTTAGAAACAGGATATGTCACTCATTTAAGTCATTTATGTGTTTTTGTAACTTTAGAAATTTATTCTTCATATTAACTGCATTAGTTTCCTGTGGCTGCCAGGACACTGCCACACACTCTGTGGCCTAAAATAATGGGATTTGTTCTCTCACAGTTCAGGATGGAGTTCGGAAACCCAAAGTCAAAATGTTTGCCGCTGTCTCACCTCTCAAGTTTTTAAGGGGGAGCTATTGAGTTCCAATACTCAGCCTTTGGTTGCTTAGCACTTTCTTGATTTTCAGCCTTTTGGCCTCAGGAAGCCAACCCCTGTGTCCATGGTCACTTCTTCTGAGTGTTTATCCTTCCCTGTGTTTCCTCTAATAATGACACAGGTCAGGGGGACAACACAAGATCTCATCTCAAAATTACCAGGTACATCTGTGAAGACTCTTTTCCCAAATAAAATAACACTCAGGTATTCTAAAGATTTGACACAGATATCTTGGGGGGGGCACTTTTTCACTTATTACAGAGGAATTGCACATTTTTGTTAAATTTTATTCCTATTTACACTAGGTCTTTTATTTTTAGTGTGAATGATAACTTTATTGTATTTATTCTCTTTCTAATTGTTAGTTGCTGTTATAGAGGAATAGTATTTTATTTATCTTACAAGTTTGCTAAACTTTCATACTGTTTCTAATATGAACCTTCTGCAGACATTTTGTAAATCAATTATATTGTACATAAGTACAAACATATTATTTTCAGAGATTTTTACCTCTTACTTAGTTTTACCTTAGTACATGAGATAGGCCCTCAAACACTGTTAAACTGAAATAGTAATAGTGGATACCTTCAACTTTTGGTTGATATAATTCTAGAGACAAAAACTGAAGTTCACAGTATTTTCTATGTGCACAATATTATTATGTATATATAAGGTGTGCTATATGTTTGTGCATGTGTGAATGTTTGTAAATCTTCCCTTTAATCTTGATAACTTTGATCTAATATAGCATATTTGCATTAAAATAGTTTCATCTTTCCCTTTCTCCTTTTCCGGTATTGTAATATTAATCATTTTTAAATACACTCTAAACCCAAGAATATGATGTTATAATCACTCTTCTGAATAAATTTGTGGTTTTTAAAGAAATGAAAAGTAGAAACTGTAAATACATAAATCTTTTCAATTTCACAGTCATTTACTATTTCTACCCTGCTTCATTTCTTACTGTCTGGTGCTATGTCCTTTCAACCCAAAATACTTGAGCATTCCTTACAGGACAGCTAAATCTCTTACATTGCTTTCCCTTAAGTGATGTGTCAGGTTTCTTCCGCTACTAGTAAGATGATCTTTTGTCATTGGATAACATGGCTTCATTATTTTCTAGATGTGAATCTCTTTGTGTTTATCATATTTAGGGTTCCCTGAGTTATCTAGGTCACCAGGTCCTTATTTATTTACCACCCCCCATGCACACATATTCTTCCTTTTATCTTCTGAGTCTGTGATTACACATGAATTATAGTATTGTTCCACAGGTCCCTGGAGTCCTGTTAATTTTACTTCGATTTGTTTCCTATTAACTTTCAAATTTTATTATTTGTATTTTTTACATTTATATTTACTGATTGTCCTTCAATAGCAAATAAGTTATTGTACAGTTATGCACAATGTTTTACACTGAGTATTTTTATTTAGTTTTTTATTTTAAATTTTGAAATTGCATGTTCAAAAGAAATTACATGAACAGTATGGAGTGGTCCCTTTTACTTTTTCCCAGCTTCTACTAGTGGTTTTATCTTGCACAATATCAAAACTAGGAACTTACCACTCACACACAGTGCATGCATAATTCTATGCCATTTTATCACATATACAGTTTTGTATGAGTACTTCAATTAAGATGCAAAACTGCCCCATCCCTGGAAAGATTTCCTATTTCTCCTTTGTATTCATCCCACTTCTTTAGGACCCCTTTCTCCTAGTCATACCTTTCAGTCTGTTTCCTGGATCTATTGTATTTTTTGCTTTTAACTTATACTCCTGTAACTAGAACTTTGGTCCTCAAAAATGTCCTGAAAGGAAAAAAAATGAAACTTACATGTATTTTTAACACAGATGCTTATGATCTACACTGAGCCTCACCGCTTCCTACAGAGTGTGATCATGGTTCCTCTGATTTCTAACACTACCTTTTGGTTCTCTTTTCATAGCTTCTATTCTCTATTTAGTATATTTTCACTACGGGAAACCTTAATTATCTGAATATAGTTTTCTTCAATTCCTCAAGTATGTTTAAAATAACTACTTTGAAATATTTACCTTAGTCCAAACTCTGAGCATGCTCAAAATTAATTTATATTAATTGCTTTTTCTCCAGAGTATCGTGCTTTCATCTTTATTTGCATGATGTATGATTTCTGGATTCAGATTGGTATATTTTATATTTTAGCAATATTAGATTCAAAGAACTTCCCTAAAATTTTACTTTCCTGCGACTTGCCTGGATTGACGTCTGGGCGTCTCTCCTGTGGCATTTAGTTTCTGATATCTGTCCTCAGTTGCTGTAGTCTTATATTTAGTTTTCCACTGATAGTTTGTGGTGTCTCCTCAGCTTAGTGGTCAGTCAGTGATGTGGGCAGAAGTTGTACTCACACTCCTCACTTCAGGAAGCCTGCCCACCACTCCTGACCTGGAACGGAGAGCTCATTCTCAACTGAGCTATTTCTCTAGTCTCTTTTGGCTTCTATTTTTTTTTTTTTGACACTTTTATTTTAAAAGTAAAAGAACAAAAACATACTAACAAACAGACACAAAGTAGCATAAGGATAGTACATTCAAAACTGAGTTACAGACAAGGTGACAGGGAATTAACAATGGTTGTTGCATTACATATTGATAACTTCAAAGTGTATACTCAGGAAAACAGATATAGACATTCAAAGTTGGTCAAACAAATAATCATCAACTATTCCTTACAAAAAAGTGACCTAAGTCAGTAGTACAACTATTTAACTGTTCCTTTCTTTTTTTTTCTTATTTTAAAAAAATAAAAGTACAAAAACATATTGACAAACAGACACCAATTAGCATAAAAAATAGTACAATCACAACTAATCTATAGACAAGGTGACATGATCTCAACAGTGGTTATTGCTTTATCCATTGATATCTTCGAAGTGTAAATATATGAACCCATTGGCTTCTATTTTATGCCAGGCTCTTTTAGTTCTCCCTACTTAATGTAGTTTCCTATGTGAGCCAGGATATACATCTATCTAGCAAATTTAACTCATATATGGCTCTCTAGTATCCAGATTTTCTCTATTAAACTCTTGTCTGTCCTGCCATTCATATTCAACTGTGGTAACAAAATTAGTCAAATTTCCTCTCTTCACCTCCTATTTAGCTGCTATTGTTAAAAGATTTTTGTTTCCATCTCAAATTAAAGCTACCCTCTGTGGGAGTAAAGCTTGTTGCTGGTTTTACTTCCAGATACATATTGGGGTAAAATTATTTTCTCACAAACTGAACATGAATTGGGAGATGTCAAGAGATCCACAAACTCTCTATGTCCTTACACAGAGATATAGTTGTTTTTAAAAAGTTGTCATGTTTTAATTCACATTTGGTCAATCTCTAAAGCCCTGAAGTTGTTATTTTTGACAGTTTTATTAATGTTATTTTTTGAAAAATCAATTTCTTGATGTATTCATAAATCATAGTTAGAAGTCATAGTGCATAGTGTACTTTTAAATTATTTCTGGCACTCTGTTCCACAAACTAACATTTTATATATGTGCAGATGTTTGTGTGTGTATATGTGTCAACAACAAAACATGTTACTATTAATATGTACTAGTACTATATACTCTATATTGTGTATTTTATGTAAAGTCTATTTAATATATTATAATAATAAAACTCTTGTACTCCCTTTCAATTGCAATGCCAAATAGACACACGCCTAAATCCCATGTGTTGGTATGGTGACTCAGTGAGGTCGGTTGTCACAACTTGAGCAGCGAGCAGCGTCCTGAGAGGGAGCAACAGGGCATTAAGCAAAAACTAGACACACACGGAAAGGAAAGGTGGGACCCGGTGGGACCTGACCTCTCTGATGGAGAGGTGGCAACAACCCAGCAAGGTCTACGTCTTTATATAGACACAGTAAAAAGGGGCGGGGGGAGTGCACAACAGAGTCAAAAATGCAAGGTCTCAGCGTTCTGCTAAGAACACGCAAAATGAAACAGACTGTCTGTGCTGTGGCTAAGGGAGGAGCACCAAGGCCCAAACCCGCTCGGCTGGACTGGCCTCGCTCTGGCCCCAGCAACTTGCTTACAGGGCTCGCCTCTGGCCCCACTCTGCCTCGGCTGCTTCCCACAGCACATGGAGGTACCTGGCAGCAGCCGAAAATTTTACCTGTGTCACCAACTTGATTGCTCTGACCTAAGTACAAGTGAAATAAGTTGTGCAGAAAAAAGCAATATCTTCTTTTCATTTACTTACACATCGGTAATACCATTGCTCACCTGGCTTTTTATTTCTATTTCTCCTATGCTTGTTCCCAGAATAAATAAAAGTAAATTTAAAACTAGGCCTTAATGAAGAAATGTGTGGCACTGAACCACGAGAGAGGAAAAGTAGGGCACAAGGTGATTCCAGCCAGCTTAGATTCATGTTTAGCAATTATGGAACTGCTAGACATGAACATGAACGGGCCAATCAGTTCCACTGTACAATTGAAATCCATTGATAGAGCCATAATGTGTGCTATGTCTAATCAGAAATGTAAAGAATAAGACCAACTCTCTGTTTTGATGCAGTTTAGCCTATTGGAAGTATTGAAAATCTGGGATAGTAGACTTGAACATTAATTTTATATTATCTGAGACCATTTTATATAATAAATATAATCTTTTGGCTAATTTTTCAGCCATATTCATATTTAAAAGGACATCAAGCAATAACATTTAGAAGCAATTCCAAATTCAGTAAAAGAGTATAAAAATAGAGACTGTAGCATGTGTTCTTGTTGTCTTGAACTTTCTTATCTGTTTTACAGTAGGTCTGGATATCTCAAGGTTATAGGTTATATGAATATCAGACAATTACATAGAAATTTTACATTTAACACTAAATACAAACACTTGTATAATTACATATCACTAGAACATAAAGTCATCCAACAGGAAGGAGATGGGAAATTCATGTAAATAAATGTTTCTTAAGTCCAAGTATGATTTCAGTCACTAAAATGCTGAACTAAATGTTTATTTGGTACATTTTTATTTAAAAGTTTCTTCTTACAGTAAGATATTCTTTTAAGATTTTTCTCACGGATTTATTGCAGTAACAAGGAATAGGAGATATGTCTTTAGATTTGCCTGTGACAGCACAGGTAATGTTTGATTTGCCATTAGTTCACAGCAAGAGCGTTAGGTGTATGTGCTGTGGCAGAAGAAAGTGATGGTCTGCCAAAGTTCAGTCCCTTAGTTTAGCCTGGGACCTGAAGTACCACAAAGGTGGTTTACTCTACCCATATTGCCTCAGTTCTATAAATCCAACACTGTATTAATGTACATCAGATTTGCACATCTTTTCCTGATGATGAAAAGTAGATTGTAACAATGCAAATATCTCTCTGACGTTGCATCACAAGCAAGGTATAGACATCAAACATCTCCAAAATTTCTAGCATCCCTTCTGTTACTGCTTAATTTTTGTGATAAGAACACTTAACAAGAGATCTGTCTTTTTCGTGAACTTTTAGGGACACAATACTGTATTGTTAACTATATGTGCTACATTACTTAGCAAATGCCTAGAAAACTCTTCATATTGCATAACTGAAATTTTATACCATTTGAACAATGGTAATCTATTTTTCTCTTCCCTTCTTGGAAATCGCTAGTCTATTCAAATCAGAGAAAGTTTCAATTGCTGCTGTTGCAAACCATGAAAATATGTGAGTTATGAAACTGGGTTGGATACCAGAGCCTCTGAGCCTTACCTGTAAAATAATGTGCTGATACAGGACATAGGCAAGGCATTGTGCCAGGCACACAGCACACTGTTTCCTGTACTTCACACCACCAGTAAACTATTTTTAGGATGCAAATGTTCTTCAATTACTCTGCACAGAATATCTTGCACTTCTAAAAATATCGTACTCTGCTCCAAATCACAAATCTTAAACAGTGGCAAGTGAGTACTGTAGTGTATGGGAAAGAAACTCCTGTCTTTACTAACATTCACAGCAGTCACCACATGCTATTCATTTTCTGACTGTATCGATGACAGGACTGTTAATATAAATTCCTTAAATTATTTAATCTGCAAGTTCTGTGTTCCTGGTTTGTACGTGACCAATATAATTCTCAACATGACTTGTGATGATCATTTGTGTTAGAACTTTTTTAAAAATCATCAGTAAAATTTCCATGAGTTTTAGAACAATATCAAAATTATTCAAATGTATGTTTAAATATATATGTAAAATATATATCCAGTAATTTGGCCATTTTTCAGTTTGACTATGATAACACTAACTGTATGCACTTTGGGAAGAGGGATAGAGTTTTAAATTTTTTATCTTGGGAAATCAACACGATTCCTATACAAGGTAGATCGCCAATAAACATTGGTTTAATTGAAATGAGTAAGCACATAGATATATAGATATATACTTTCAAAAACTATGCAAATACATTACCATAGGTTTAGTCATTAGAAAACACATTTTATTAGTTTAATTTAGAAAATATATTACTTATAAAGTATTTTAAATTCTATATCACAATATATTTGATAATATTATTCAAATATCTATTATTATGTATTTAAACCTACTTTAAACTTTTGTTTTGATTTTGTCTTTTTGAGACAAGGTCTTACTAAGTAATACAGGCTGTCATTCACTTATGTAGTCCTGGCCAGCCTCGAATTCACAGCAGTCCTGCTACCTCAGCGTCCGAAGTTCTGTGGTTACAGGCATGAGCCACCCCATGCCTAGCAACCTACTTTAAAATTAACCTTAGGTAAATATCTGATTATTTTGTCTTTAGTCATGAATTGTCTTAGTTACTTTTCCCATTGCTGAGACAAAATACCTGACACCCAAAGTTAAAGGAGGTAAGGTTTATCTGGCTCACAGATTGTACAGGTTTCAGTTCATGGGTGGCTGGTTGCAAGGCTCATGGCATAGCAAAGAGGCACAATAGAGAACAGTTCATGGCAGGCAGAATGCAGTAAGATACCAAGGGACAAGAAACAAGCAATGAACAACAGCAGCTCTCTTTCTGTCCCTTATATTTTATCCAGGCTACTGCCCTCAGGGTGGGTAGCATTTGTACCCTTAACCCTAGCATTGTACAAGCAATCAACCCTACATCACACACCCTAGACACTCCCACCCCCCAAAAGCTTGCCTATGATCTCTTGAGGCTTTGGGGGTACATCTAGTAATAAGCAATAATATTCCACCCTGGCTTCCCCAAAGATCATGCACATCTCGTTATGTAAAAGGTATTTAATTCATGCCTATGATGAAAAGTCCAAGTCAAAGTCTCCTCTGAGTTTAAGGAAGACTTTTTAACGATAAGCCCCTGTACAAATGAAAAGAAAGTTAAACACTTCCAACATTAAATGGCACAAGATAAATATTACCATTCCAAATGGTACAAATAGGGGGAGATAAAGGAATGGAACCAAAGCAAGTTCAAAATCCAACAGGGCAAACATTAAGTTCTATAGTTCCATATCCAGCATTGGCAGCAATCTGTGGCAAGACATGAACTCCAAAGGGTTTAAGTGGCTCTGCCCCTGTGGCACAACTGTGGTTGTAGCTCCCATGGCTTCTCTCTTCAGCCTGCTCTGCTCCTTCATTGCCAATTTCCTTAAATGATCAATATTCCTGGATTCTCTAAATGTCTGCGATCTGCACTGCACCTTAGGTTTTGTATGCACAGCTTCACATACTGCCCTCTTGGGACACATTTCCTGGCCTCTCAGGCCTTCTTCTGAAGTCTGGGTAGGAGACTTCCTGACTCTACAACTCTTTGATTTTGCATGAACCTGAAACCAGTACTGTGTAAAGGATGCCATAGCCTCCTCCAAGCTGGGGGAGTAGCCAGGCTTCCTTTTCACTTACCTGTAGGGATTCAGTGCCTTCATCTAGGAACTAAATCCTGATGAACAACTGCACTAGGTTGCCACAATTCTGGAACATGGTGCACTGGGGTTCTCTTCTCAAAGCAAAGTCCTTCTCCTCTGTAATTCTGAGGCTGCAAAAGCTATAGTCCTGGTGGTTTTGTAATGTCTTCAGGCCATCTTTTATATTGTCCTCTTCTGATATAGTTAGGTTTTTCTTACTGCTTTTTCAGTGACCAATTTCTCTGCTGTACTATCTGTGCAAGCTGCAACATTACTGGAGCTTCCTTTCTGGCCAAACTCAAATTTTTCAAATCATTCAGCTGGACTCTTTGTGCTTGATTCTCAACATAATTCTAACTAAAATCCCCCAACAGTAGCCATACCACTGCCTCAGTAGTGGACTCCTCAAAATGTCTTCCGCCAGAATAATTATGCCACTGACCTTAATCTCAATCTCAGGAAAAGTCTCTGGATAAGAGCAAAATGCATAAAACCTTCTGCTAAGACATAACATACATTGTCTGAAGTCCAATAACCAATATAGTTCTTTCCAGCAGAAACCTCCTGATCCTGATCCTTACTGGAGCATTTATCTCAACATTCTCGTCTCTGAGCTTTGACCAGAATCTGGCATCAGGTACAGCCTAAGACATTCCAGGGATGCTCCTTTAGCAGGCATTTCCAAAACATTAAACTCTCTCCACACATCATTTCAAAGGCTCCTGAACCATGTGATCAGGTATAGTCACATCAATGACCCCACTTCTCTGATACCAAATTCTGTCTTATTTTTCTTGTTGCTGAGACAAAATACCTAACACTCAAGGTTGAAGGAGTAGAGGTTTACTTGGCTCACAGATTGTAGAAGTTTCAGTTCATATTTAGCTGGTTGCAAGGCTGGGTGATATAGCAAAGGGGAATTGCAGAGGAGAAATAGCTCATGGCAGGCAGAAAGCAGAAATACAGCAAGAGAAAAAAGACAAGCCACTAACAATAGCAGTTCCCTTTCTGTCCCTTGTACTTCATCCAGGCTACCCCGTCCTTAGCACTGCAGCACACATCCATCCAAGCTTCAACACCTTCTACATCCAGACACATTGGAAGTGTCCACCTATGACTATATGAGGCTTTAGGGTGACATTTAGTTACAAGCCATAACATGAAAGAAGGAAACATGATAAAATCCATAAACTTTTCTTGATATCAATTCCAATGCATAGGTTTTTTGACTAATTTTTTAAAACCCAGCTTGTGAATATTCCTGTTACTGGCACTGTGGAAATCTCAATATCATGAGGTTAGTTCCTATGATATCAATCCTCTCAAAAGAGTGTAGCTGGCTATTTACCTTTATTCATACCCTGAAACATTCATTTATTCATCTCTCCCATTAGCCACTGTTTAATAATTAACTTATTGAACAATATATATAGTATCCATTATCATAGGCAAGTAAAGACTGAGAAAAAGTCTGCCCCACAAAAGTCTACATTTTGAGGAAAAATTTGTACTAACAGGAAACTACAAGTCAAAGTGAAATTGAAGCAATAATAACATGTACCACATATTTCCAAAGCAAAGAAATAAAAGGAACGCTGGGGTAAAGAAATTGTGGGGACAGTGAAGTCTCCCTGGATTCTACTCACAATTCCTTTTCAAGAAGTCCTTAAGAAGTGTGTGAAATTCATCCTATAAACTTGAAGTGGTCATTTGTTTCTCTAAACTCCAGTTTCCACATCAGACATGTCAAAATTGGACGTGATCTTCAAATATTCTCCCTAAACTCTCTAATTCTAGAACAGCAGGAAAGCAGAAAAATACCCACCGACTCCCAACCTTCCTCAAGTTGTCACCTACAGTTTCACAGTCACAAATGGCTAAAGCATCTTCTCTCCAAAAGTTCCATTTTTTAGACTTTTTAGAATATTTTTAAGAGGAAGCACAACCATCAGAATGCTCACAGAAGGAACTTCCCCCAGAGGTGACAGTTTATTGTAACAGCAAGAGCAGCTCTCTGGGTGGAACAGGCTAGAGCTGAGGTAAGAATCTGCAGGTGCACACTGTGGGGTCACTAGGGAGGATACCAGAGGTGGTGTGATGCCAACTCTATCAACTCGAGGCTCATCCTGGGGCCTGCTCTCCATCTGTTAGGTGTGGGCATGTCCTTTTCATCTGTGCTTCCTCAGCACACAGGCCTTTTTGATCTCTTCAAGATCCAGTACAGGAGAACCAACAAGGAAAACAAAATTAAGAGATGAAGTTAAGAGGACTTGTGTTTCTTGCAGAGTTCCAGTCTGATTAACAGCATTGACCCAATACTTACATAAGGAAGTACATGTGGTGTGATTTATCTATCTTGATGGTCTTTATACATTTTGATAGGAAGTTGGAAAAGTTAAGATCAGATCAGATTATTTGTTTAAGTTTTTTCTCTTACCAGTGGAGCTTTTCAAATATTTTTCATTTGTACTGTAGAAAATAATTTGATTTGGCTTCAGGGCAGATGGAAAAATTACAAAATTTAATACCTTTAAGGTAATTTTGAATGCACAATAAATCAGGTCATGTCATATACCCCATTATAATAAAGCAACTCAGGCAAACTAAGATACATAAGTCACAGAATTGTGTTCATCAATACTTGCACTTTCTGGAATTCTGAAACACATGTATTTTGACCATTAGAGTGCTTTCATGGTTGAAGAGAGGGCAGAGTAAAGTTGTTTGGACTGTCAGAAAATCTTTATTTGTTACACATATTCCCCCCCTGTATATGACTGTGATGGCAACCTGCATTAAAAACACAGGAGAAGACACATTAAAAGACCAAATCCAACATTATTTTTATGATCTATGTTAAATTTCAAAAGTGGCACCCATTAGTAGAAATCCAGTTTCTTCTCTGTGGTAGTAATGATAAAAGCTTTTATTAAAATCCATAACCAGTTATCACTCTTTCATTAATTCATTTGTTCATCCACTTAACAGATAGTCATTGAGGGCCTAATGTACTTTAGGCATGACTGTAATCATAAAGCCTGTCCACATGAAGAAAAATCACTGGCTTCAATGATTTTATCATATAATGGGAAAACAGACACGTTTTCTTTACCACAATAATGTAAATAATGTAAGCCAATTATAAAATCTGATAAATGCTAAAATGGGAATATGCTAAATTGCAAGAAAGAAAGAAGTAGGAATCCTTAGGACTATTTCAGGGTGGGGAAGGTCAAAGAGAATGTTGGAAGGATGTGTAATTTGGATTAATATTTCAAAAGGTTTACTTGAATTAGAGTTTGCAGATGGCTGCATTTCAGAAAACAATTAATGTGTCCAATGGGAGGTCAGCATGTGCAAGAAATGGCAGAAGGATAACATGGGTTAAAATAGCACAAGTCCAAAGTGAGATTATATATATATATATATATATATATATATATATATCAGAGGGAGCCTGATTCAATTTAATAGGTTGGGTACAAAGATTGAAGGGGCTTAGGTGTCTTTCTAAAGAGTTCTCACCTTTTTATTTTTTTGAGACACAGTCTCACTATTCAGTTCAGGCTGGCTTTGAGCTCACTTTGTAGTCCAGGCTGGCCTTGAACACACAAAGATCCTTCTGCCTCAGCCTCCTAAGTGCTGGGCTTACAGAAGGGTACCACAATGCCTGGATTTTTTTTCTTGTCTTATATGTAGTTCTTTACTCTTTTCTTTCTTTTTTGTTTGTACTTGGAATTGAACTCAGGACCTTGCACTTGCTAGGCAGGTGCTGTGCTGCTGAGCTACATCTTCAGCCATCTCACTTACATTAGAGACTACAGGAAGCTATTTCATAGGAATGAAATAAGATGATTCAATTTAGCCTGAGAAATGTTACTGCATTACTTTCTTAGGCATGCTGTAACGAAATAACACAAAGAGGTGAAAAAGAGGGAAATGTATTCCTCACAGCTCTAGACTTCTGAAGTCTGAAGTTAAGGTTTTAAAATAGTTGCCTCATTCTGGGGAGTTCCGAGGAAGAATGTGCCCATTGCTCTCTCCCAGCTTCCAACGATGGCCATCAATGCTGGACCCTCTTTAGCTTGTGTCAGCACAACTCTCTTCTCCTCAACTAGCATGTGGGATTCTCACTGTGCATCTCTAAATCTGTATCCAACTGTCCGTCTTCTTATAAGGATATCTGTTATTTTAGATTAGGGGCAGACCCAGTTAACTATGACCTCCTTAATCATTGTCCTATTCACAGGTAAGGTCACGTTCACAAGTACTGGGGGTTGGGACTTGAACATACCTTTTGTGGGATACAATTTAACCCACAATTATCACTGCTGCAGCAAACTGGTAAGTAGAGGATTACATCAAGGAAAACCTGGAGTCAGAGTCACCTGTAAGGAGACCATTGCTGCCACTTGGACAATAATTATTCAGAATATCAAAAAAGCAACAACTGTGGGAATATAATATAGATATCCAGAATTACAATAAAGAATATTTCATGATTAATATGCAGAATATATGGAGACAGGAAAAAATACATTTTGCATTACAAAGACACATTTAAAATTATCAGTATTTATCACTCTATTATAACTAGAATTTTCTGATTGCATGACTATCATACCCTCAGGTCATTTTCTCAATGGTACCCCCTCAGTTAAGTTGTCTTTCAGGTTTGTTAGCTTCTATATAGACATCCATGGTCTTGTTTCTTTGCAGACAAAAAAGTACAAAAAGTCAAGTGGTACATTTGTTAAAATGCCACATTTTATTCCCTCCTTAAATATTCTAAACCATGAATTCCATGATGGCAATCAGGAAGTAGCCTTACAAGCAAAATGCACAAGGCCCCAGTGACACTTAGAAAATCAGTACACATCATTCCAGCATTGAGCGTGGCTCTCTCACTTTACAAATTTACTAAGCATAGAGCACTTCGAGGTGTCATCTATTACAATTTAATCAGTATCAACTCAGACCCATCATCCAGCTCTACAAAATCCTATCCTCTATTCCCTATAGTAAAACAATTCCTCTGCTAATGACATGGAAAAGGTGTGCTCTGCCCTGTGCGAACTGTATAGGAACAGATCTTTCAGTCATTGTGCTCTGTGAGTCTATGTCTAGATTTTGTTTTCTTTAGTGTAGAGTTAACTACGTAAGAGAAGTTACTGTGTAGGTTAGCCGTTTTGTAAGTATAACCAGAGTGAAGAAAAGGAGAGAGCCTATGTAAGTAGAAAGTAAGTTGGAGATGGATACAGATTTGTGGGTCGATATGTATCACAAGCATTTTCTCAGTCCATAGCAGCCTACGATTTCATCGATGTGTCCAAATACCAAATGGTGTTGGTAGATGGAAGACCTCCAAAAGAAATGAGAAATGATCCTACTTTATGGTATTTTCAAAATCTTGTTTAGGCAATAATCTTTTAATGTGATTAATTCTACCCTTATTTTGTGGTATAAGTACAGTAGCAGTGAAATATAAATTCAGAAAAGACTACTGAATTCATTGTGTAGATCACCATACTTGCTACATTATTTTTTATTTCATAAATATTTCTTATTTGTCCAATTAAGAAAACAAGAGTCTTCCCTTTTGTCATTTTCAACACATTCACTATATTGTTGGATTCTACAGTGATAATTATGTTACTCACTGATATGAGAAATGTTTTTGAGGGCTTACTGTCTACTGCCACTATAATCAATTTGAATATGTAAACAAATTTGTGTACTTATTGGTAGTCATATATAGCATAATGGCTGGTTGCCTCTGTCAACTTGATTGGGATAAGAGATGCCTGGACCACTAACAAAGCATTTATGGGTGTTTCTGTGTGGGTATTCCTGGAAGAGATGACACATGAACTGACAAATTGAATAAAGGTCGTTTTCACCAAAATGATGGCACATCTATCTCCTTAGCCTTATGTATCAGTACCTCTGGTTCTTGGGTCTTTGGACTTGAATTACACTACCAGTTGTCCTGTTCAGTACCTTACAGTTACAGAGGTCAGACAGATAGTAGAATGGCTTGGTCTCCACAACACAGGAGCCAATTCCAACAGTTTTAGTTTCCCTAGAGAACCTTGCTTAGTAAATTTACCAACATACATAGTGTATTAGCCTACTGTTTCTACAATAATACTGGGTAACAAAGTGCCCTGAAACCAAACTTTTGTCTCCTTCTTTGTGAATCTGCAGGTGAGCTGAGAGAGCTCCACTGGGGCTGTGTAGTTTAAATGTGCTCTACTATTGCATTCTTAATAGTGGCTGCTCAAGATATACCTTGTTTCTGGCAGAAAAAAAGCATAAGAACCCAGGTTAAAACATGAAACTTCCCAAAAATAAGTGAAACATGAAAACCCTTGTAAATTTTTTGTTTTTGTCCTGCACTCTCCCTAGAAATTGGCCAAGGTAAGTGGCATGGTCAAGCAGAAAAGTAATGACAAATTATACTACCTCCCATTTAGAAAGAGGCAAACTTTTAACACAAAGGCATAAGAGCCAGGAACAGTCTACTATCTGTAGACACCAAAAATATTTAATTGTTTTTGTAAATTAAACATACTATCATCCTTTGTCAGAATCCCCATATCTAGTCATATTACCTGTCCAAATCCCACTGTCTCTCTAATTATGCTACATAAACCACAATGCCTGCTATGGCTATGCTTAGATGTCCCCATAAAGCATCATGCAGTCTTGAGGGGACCTTGTAGAGGTCACTGGTTCTAGAGTGTGTGGCGCTGAGATCAAGGGCGTGTGATCACTAATCAACCCACTGATTGGTTTGGCATGGGGCTTACTAGGATTATGCGTGCTAGTGCTACACCTGCCCACAGGCAGGTATCCTGCATAAAATATAAAGAACTGAAAGAGGGTTAATGTGCTCCAGCCTGCCGGCGTGCCATGGATTGTTTCTCTTCTGTGATGCCCCTCTTCCTGTGAGCTAAATAAACTTTTCCTCCTTTAACTTTGGGTGTGCAGTATTTTGTCTCAGCCATGAGAAAAGTAACTAAGACAGTGCCCAATGTCACTATCCCATTTGGATAGGTATTAAGTCCAAAGCTTTCAAACTTCACCTACTCCCACATAATACTGTCTACATCATACATGCCAACATGTTTTAAGTAAGTTTTAGCAATTTGGTAACTAGAAATTTTAAGTCTTGTTGCCCAAGTCACCATTAAGGCCTTTCTTCAAACATCATAATTCTGGAACGTAGGACTTAAATGTTTAGCTTGTGTCTTCCTTTTCATCCAAATTCATATGTTAGAACTCCAATCTCCATTGTGATTAAATTTAGAGATGCTTTATAAGGAGGTGATTGAAGTTTAATGAGGTCATAAGAGAGGGATCCTAATCAGATAAAAATCAGTATCCTTATAAGAAAAGAGAGACTAGAATGTGGAATGCCCCCTCCTCTCTTTCTGCTCTTCTTTCGTCTCTTTCCCTCCTTCTCCTCCTCATCTTCCTCTTCTTTCTATTCCTCCTCCCTCTATCACCACACACTGAAGGAAGGCCACGTGAAGACACAGCAAGATGGCAGCCATTCACTAGCCACGAAGAGAGTCCTCACCAGAAACCACATGGGCTGACACCTTTATCTTGGTTATTCCAGCCTCTAGAAATGATGTAAAATAAATTTGCTTTCTACACTATGCAGTCTGTGGTGATTTTGTTATTTACCATAAGCCGAGCTGACTAACGCAGCATCTGATTTTCATTATTTTGTTGAATATTGTCAAGGGTATACCTTCAGGGATCATTTCTATAGTATGTTGAATATCGTAAACTTCCTCAGAATGATTATATGGAAAAATTTTTATGAGTCATCTTCTCTTTAAGTTTATTCACACTGTTAGAGACAACCTTTGCTCTCAAAAGTCATTTGTCGTGTATGTTGGAAGCATAGATCCCTACAATTTAAATGTGTAGGTCTGATAATTGTAGTCCATTACTGTATACTTCAGTCCATACTGCTGTAACACAGTACATTAGGTTGTGTAATTAATAAATGAAGGAAATTCTCATAGAATGACTGGGAAGCCTTAGATCAAGGCATAGCAGATTTGATGCCTGTGAGGGTCTATTCCTCATACATGGCACCTTCTATGTTTGCTCATATGACAAGAGGGGCGAATAAGTTCAGTCAGAGCCCTTTCTTTGGGCACCAGCCCATTCATATTGGAGGATCCTTAATACCTAACCACCTGCTCAAAGAACTACCATAGGTTTAAACATATGGATTTTGAAGGATACACAGGCACACCATAATATACACTCAGGGATGTAAAGACCTGACAAAATCTTTAAACCTCAGCAATAACTGGAACTAATTCTGTTACTGGACTGTAGATAATTGTTATGTGTTATCTAGTAACAATCGTGGACATAGTCTTCATTATATTACAGACGGAAAAAGTGAGGACCATACCTTCCCTTCATAATTCCTGCTGGAGTCAGGACCTGAGCATATGTATCAGTCTATATCAGAGAACTTTTTAAAAATCTGCTTCTTTAGTTTGACTTCCAAAATTAAAGGCCACAATTACCTAAATCCTAGTGTTCATTCTTTAGCACAGGGGCTGTTGCACACAAATTCTTACTGTTCTGTGTTGTTCGGGATTACTGTCAGTGAAGTGTTCACTAGTAAGCAATATATTCTGCAGAATTATTTGCAGATTGAAAACGGTAATTTACACCGTTCCGTGGTATATTTGCGAAATCCCCATCTCCTATAGCTATACTAATATGTAATGTAATTACTTTACTGCTACAAATAAAAATACCAATGAATTTCAAGTTTTATAACAATATATTTTATGATACTTGAATATTGAATTCCTTTATGCTATCTGACAATGACCTTAAAGTTGACTGATATCTGCCTTCAAGCATTACATGGGCCTGTTAAAATTGGCATTTAAGGAACAGATTTATTGTTTGCTGATGAGGTATTTCCTTTTATGTGAGAGCAGTACCTAGTTGTTCAATTTTGTCTTTTTGTCTAAGGTCAAATGCAGGATCAATTTAAAATTTTATAAGTCCTTGTCTAAAATTCTGCCCTATCGTAACAATGATGATCTACAAGGCTGCTTCCATCTCTCATTTCAATATGTGAAAGTTCTATTAGAATTTGAGGTGACAAATTGCTTGCAGCATGAAGCTGCAAAAAACAAATTAGAGAACTCCATAGCAGTGTTGTTAGGGCACTCTCGCTACCTATCAAACAGCAGAGTTTAAAATCAATTGGATTATATAAAAGGCATTTTTCAGCCCCAGCTCATGTTTCTCCTGTTCATGAAAAATAAGGAAATTGAATGCAATATGGGTATGAAACAAGACCAGAAATCAAAAATTGTTAAAGTCTTAAGGAATGGAAGTCCTTACCTTCAAGAGCTAACATATCGGAGGTTTCTTAATTCTTTAGGTTTTCGCAGCTGTTAAAATGCAAAGGAAATGCCTCCTTTTAAAAAATCAGTTGAAAGTTAAGAAGACTGAGCCTTATTTCCTAGTATAAAAGAGGGTACTATATATCAGCAATGGGTCTTTAATAGAAGGATTAATTAGCTTGTTTTAAGTAAAAATTTCTTATTGCTCTCTTTCTTTCAGTCATTCGTTGATTTCCTAAAGACTAAGTGCCTAACACAGTAGTACACCTCGCCCCTGCTCCCTCATTGCTCTTTGTCACGTACAAGGTTTGCCTCTAACGTCTTCATAGACCATCCACACAACCTGAGCTCCAACTTCCCTGCGTATTGTTAGTCTCATTCTCTATTTGCCGCTCGTGATTTCTTAATCCCTCTATTATTTTAAATTCTCTGTATGAATCATGGATACCCCATTCTACATGATCAGTATGTCGTTTAAGGCATCTGATGTTACTCTGTTGTGCCACTCTCATTCTCTTTCAGTGCCACCTTGGAGCCATATTTGACCCCTTGGACCCCTTCATTGCGTTCCTTCCCCACATTACGTTACTTACCAAGTTTTATTGATCGGGTTTTTTTTTTAGTATGAAGTGCTTCTCTCTTTATTCAGCATAATACCATCACTATTTTTCAGAATTTCACCACCTTTTATGCAGATCACAGCTATCATTTGTATGGCATAGTTTTACTCACTACAGCCATTCCTACATCTGTTTATATTGCTGCAAAACATATTCTATGTTTTTCCAATTCTCTCTTTTCTTGCTCAAAAGCCATTAATGTTATGACAATTCTTAAATGATAAACTTAATAGTACTTATCTGGCCTACAAGTTTCTTTAAAATATATTTGCTTATTTTATTTTTAACTCTTTCTCTCACTAGTTCCCTACAAAATTCTTTCAGCTAATGTATCTTTTCCTGAACATGGGAACAACATTGTTTGTGCTACTGCCACTTTTAAAAATTATTTTCCATATGGTCCCAGCTCCTCAAACACTTTGTGATGATCTTGATCAAATTTCTCTGTCAGTTATTCATTTTTCTTAAGTTCCAAGCCACTTATTATCTGTCACATGTCTTTAGCACAGATAGAAGCAACAGAAATATACCTGATCTGTTGTCTTAGTTACTTTTCTTATTGGTGAGACAAAATACCTGACACCCAAAGTCAAAAGAGAAAAATTTATTTTGGATCATAGTGTGGAGTGCTTTCAGCCCATAGTCAGCTGGTTCCAAGGCAGGCTGGAAGGCAGCGGGACACCATAGACGAGAAACAGGCTATGGCGGGGCAAGCAGGAAGAAGCAAAGGAGCAAGTTTCTTTTTCCCTTTTATCCCTTCCTGGCCATAAGCTTTTTGGGTGATGCCACCCGCATCCTGGCTGGGCCTTCTCATTGTCTATGCCCCAAACTGGGATAAACCAATCAGAAGACTAACCTACTACTCCACATCCTTAATTCCAGTATCACACACCCTAGGTCCAACCACCTCTGAAAAGCTGCACCTATGAGCACCTGAGACTTTAAGGGGACATCTAGATACAGCCCATACCATCTATCTTTCCATGTCAGTACCAATGTTGTAATGTTCTGAAGAGAAAGTCTGTTTTCCCTATTAACTAACAGGTTATTCTGCATTATATATACATAGTACAGCATGCTTACTTGATGTTGTTGAAGATGATTGTAAGAATAATGTTGATTATGTAAGCACATGGCTGTTACTGAAACAATTTCTTAGAACATATTCTCGAATTCTTCCCATATATATATTCAAGACTCCCATATTTTATTTCAACCTGAGTTGAACTTGGCATAACCCAAGATTTGGATAACTCAAAGCAAGAAAGGGGGTATTCCTAAGAGACAAAGCCGCTTATGGAAAGATACGAGGAAATAGCCCTGTTCATATCTTTGGGGACTCGAAGTGAGCAAAGTGTGACTGGAGAGCACTATTAACTTAGGAACCTACCATAGTAGTATTGAGCAGTGAGTACAATAAAGGCACTGGCCTAGGGCTGCAGACAACTCAAGTATCCATTATGTAGAAAAAAGGATTTCATACTACTGCAATGGAAAACCACATAGCCATGTAAAGGAATGTATATAACAATACAGATAAAATGAGTGTCTACTTTGTTATTTTATTTATGTGAATAATTATTGCCTTTGGGGAATATTCACTGGGAAAAGTGTGAAGACCTTCTGATACTCTGACAAGTTTCATATCTTAATCCTTGGATGAATACATAAGTATGCAAATATAAAAACACGAGACTGTCCGTAGTTTTTCTCCCTACTACAAATACAGACACTTAAGACTCAGAAAGTTTAATTATACTATGTAGTAAAATAAGAACTCTAATGTTCCAGTGAATTAAATTGTTGATGATATAGAAAAACTTTTTATATCCTGATCATGATCATCATCATCTCTGCATAAATGATAGCAATTATTTTCTGCCAAGCACTGTGCAATACACTCTGAACACATTGTTTCATTTACATCTCACAGATGCTCTGTAAGTTTGATTCTACAGTCTTTAAATACGAGGTAACTCAAGTTGAGAAGTCAAGTGAATTTCCCATTAGCATACATTGTAAGCAGCATAGCTAATATTCCAAACAGGTCTGTCTGAGGGCAGAGCTGGTGTCCTGTTAATTATTGTATTGTAATGTCTTGGAATACTTGGAAATTAAAAGTAAATGTAGAATGAAGTACCTTGGGAATAAATGTTGGTCCAATAATACTTTATGTTTCTCTCCTAACTCTGCCCTTTTCACATAATGAAATAAAGAATGAAATATAGAATGAAACATCCTCTGTGTAAAAGGACACGCACAGTTAATGTGAAAAATTAAGAAACAGAAATTTAACTGCAGACTTCTACCGAAATAAATTTTAAAGGGTCAACTTCAGAATATTAGTGTTGAAGGAAATATTTTTTTGTCTTTCTGAGACAGGGTCTCACTGTGCAGTTCAGGCTGGCCTTGAGCTCACTTTGTAGCCCAGGCTGGCCTCGAATTTGCAATGATCCTCCTGCCTCAGCCTCCCAAGTGCTAGGATTACAGGCATGCACCACCACACCTGGCTTGAAGGAAATTTTTAAAAATGAATTTTACAAAAAAGCAACAGCTCCCAACAGGAAAGCTGGAGAGACAGAAAGCAAAAAGGAACAAAGTAATGTAAAATGTATAAGTAAATATTTTTAAATTATCAGAGAAAAGAATAACAATTATGTGGAATGTAAGGGTGAAAATAAATAGTAAACACTGTGTACAGCCATCACTCCTCAGATAGTGATGGTTACAGTGAAAATATTCTAAGGTCTCAGTATGGTTTGAGAAGAGAATAAATGTATTCAATATCCTTATATATGTAAAGTATTATAATTTACTGGTATAAACTAAAGTGCATAACTTCCAAAGTGAAGGCATATAATAAACATAAAAATAAAAGAGTAAAAAGTTTCAGGAAAAAATGAGATTAAAAAATCACAAAATGACAGGAAAAGAATAAAGTTACAAACCCATATCAAATTCTTAAATATTCATCAAATTTTACTTTCTTTTGCTGTTAGACATTAAACTCTATACCCCATACTTCCTCATGCGTTTGTTATTGATTGTTTAATCCAACAAGTGTAATTTTAAAAGTACAACTTGCAGACATTTTCCATGGAAATCTTCCACATAGGGTCTTCCGTACTCTTTCATCTCCTACTGTCTGATACAGGAAACGAGGAGGTGCCACAGAGTCACCCTGTGAAGGAAAGCCCGGACACCTACGTGAGAAATAAATAAATTTCCACTCTGTTGACTATTATGTATGTCAAATATGTTATATAAACTGTGCATATGATATCTCTCTCCATATATATTTTTTTCCCAAATGAAAGTTATGCTAAAAATTCTGGCATGGCTGTAAGATTATTTGATCTTACTAATATAATTTCTCACATTAAAATATAGCAGAAGCAAAAATGGACAAACAAGATTCAATCAAACTAAAACCTTCACACAGCAAATGAAACAATTAACAGCATATAGAGACAACCTAAGAGTGGAATAGCATATTTGCAAACAACATATTTGATAGGCAGGTAATATCCAACATACATAAGCAGCTCAATAAACTGAAGAGCCAAAAAATGTATATACATAAATGAAATCTGATTTTTAAAATAAGCAAAGGACTCAAGTAGAAATTTCACAAAAGGAGACAAACACCTGCTCACTACCTATGTTTAAAATGTTCAATAGGTCATAAATCAATCCCTAACATATACAAAATATTGAAATAATTTCTTGCATCTTACCAAATCTTAATGGAATGAAATTAAGAATTAACAGCCAGAAAAACCACAGAAAATACACAAATACATGCAGGTTAACCAGTTCACTTTGGCACAATAAGTAGGCCATTCAAAACATCAGGGAGGAAATTTTTAAATTTCTAGTGATAAATGAAAATAGAAGTAACACAGAAGAAGGCCTCTTGGATAGATCTCAGAAACATGAAGAAACAGAAGCTAAATTCAACAGAAGGAAAGAAATAATAAAAGTCAGAGTTCAAGTCAGTGACATAGAAACTTAAAGAATAATACATTGAATGCAGAAAACAAACATTTGCTTTGAAAAGATAAACAAGATTGATAAAACCTTCTTCACCAAACTAATCAACAGAAAGAAAAGTCAAACAGTGCAATCAGTGATGGGAAAGCGGATGTCACAACAAACATCCTTGCAATGCACAGGATTATCAGACACTACTTTGAAAACCTACCTTCTAATAAACTGGAGACTCTAGAAAAATAGGTAGGATTCCAAACATGTATGAGCTACCAAAATTGAGCCCAGAGATTAATAAAACAAAAAAAAACCTAAGGAGATAAATTAAACACAATGAGATTGAGGCAAAAATCTCACAACAAAGAAGTCTACAAGGAGAGAGATTCACTGCTGAATTTTACCAGACCATTTTAAAAGAACACCAATGCTTCTCAAACTATTCTCTAAAATAGAAAAAGCAGGAATGTTTCCAAACTCATTCTACCTGGCCAACACCACCCTAATACAAAAACAGAGCAAACACACAACCAAAAAGAAAACTATAGACTAATGTCCTTAATGAACACAAATATAAAAATACTTGATAAAATACTTACAAATTAAATTTGACATCATATTTAAAAGACCATACAACATTATCAAATTGACTTCATTCCAGAGATGCCAGGATGTTTTGACATATGCAAATCAGTAAATAAAATATGCCACATGAATATGATCAACAATAAAAATAACATATCATATAATTAGTATCAACAATAAATATCAAAAATCACCTCAGTTGATACAGAAAAAGCCTCAGATAAAATTTAATATCACTTCAGGATGAAAGCTCCAAAGATACTAAGCACTGAAAAGTAACTTCTCAGTATAGTAAAGCCACATTGACAAACCTAACACCAACCTCATTTTGAATGGGGGAAAACTGAAAGCACTTCCTCTAAAATCAGGAATAAGGCAAAGATGTCCAATTGGAATGGCTGTCATCCAGAAAAATAAATAAATGGATAAATAAATAAATGCCAAGCAACGACAAACTTATAATAAATACTGGAGAGGGGGTGGGTAAAGGAACTCTTCCACATTGCTGGTATGAATGTATATTAGTAGAGTCATGATGAAAATTATTATAGATGTTCCCCCAAAACATAAAGCTACAGCTGCCATTTGATCCTGACCTGCCACTACTTGGTACATACTCAAAGGAATTAAAGTCAGTGTACCTAGAGATGTCTGTGCAACCATGCTTCTTTCAGCACAAAGCACAATACCCAAGATATGGAATCAGCCTTCATGTCCATTAACCACAAAGAAAGCGTTCTCTGTATACACAATGGAGTAGCAGTCCTCCACTCGCAAGAATGAAATTTTGTCATTGGAGCAAACAGTGGATGGATCAGGCAATCATCATGTTGAACTCAATGAGCTGGACTGAGAAGGGCAGATACTTCATGTTCTCCCAAATATGTGGAATCCAAGAAAGATGACCAGATGGCTGAGGGGAGACCCTTACCAGACAAGTGGAAGGGAATAAGAGGAAAGAGGAAGAGTTGGTAACAGGAGACAAGATATGATCAAGCTATACACACTGATACCCAAAGTAAAAGTGTGAAACTAGGGAGGAGGGTGGGGCAAACGGAAGACAGGGTGGAAATGAATGTTATGAGTGTATACATCTGCCTAAAGGAATCCCATTAATCTCTATAACCAGGGTGCACTAAGGAAAAGAATATGAAAAATGCTCTTCCCACAAGAATCACAAGTGTCATACCACAGTGATATATGAAGAAGTGAAATATATGGGAGAAAAGAAAGAAGGGGAAATTATGTGTGTGTGTATACAGGATAGCTAACAGTTATACTACTCTCTTCTATTGCTTTACTGAAAGGAATAGTTAATGATAACTTGTTTGATCATTATTGTATGTCTCTATTTGTTTTCCTGAGAAAACACTTTGAAGATATCAATACATAGTACAACAACCATTGTTGATTTCCTACCAAAAAAAGAAATATATGGGAAATACCATAGACAAGAAACCAAAACCTGAACCCAGATGTAGCTCATAAATTAACTAGCTGTGTGACTGTAATTTAACAACCAGTTTCTTGTATCCTTCATCTGTAAAATAAAATTATTAGATTAATGGATCTGAGAAGTCCTTACGGCTTCTGAATATCCATGAGTATTAGACAAGAGAGTGTAATTCATAGTGTTTGACACAATATTCTGTACGACATATGTGAAGATTTTTAAAGTGAAAATTTTTATAGCGAAGATTGGGTGTTGTTTCCTTTCAAATATAAGACAGCAATTTGGGGAGAGAGTCTGACTATGTTCTCCTAAGCCTGCTTCAGAAACTGAGACTGAATGTTCAACATTGACAAAAGTCTGATATATTTACTGAATTTTCAATGAATTTTTAATTTGCAAATTGTCAGTATTAACTAAAACCAGCCAAATTTCATATTTTCAAGGGTAGAAAAATATATAATAGGAAACTTAGAATGGTATAAAGAGGTCTCATTTCATAGGAAGCACTGACTCACATGTAAAGTGGCTCAATCAAAATGCTTTGATATGCAATTGAAAAGCAATGAAATGATTAATGACATTCAAATGTTTTCTTACTTGAACTTGAACATTTTATTCAGTTTTACAAAGACCAAAACGACACCTTCCAGGCTTATGTAGACCTATAATTTTTGTAGTATTTATAATTTATCAAATACATAAGTGTAAACCTAAACAGAGGTCTGTTTCCACAATATTCTACAAAGAGAGACAGATTCTTAACAGCAATCTGCCAATTAGTATGTATGATACAGAATTTAATGAGTAAAATGTTTATTTCCAGCATGTCTTCTAGAATACTTGGCTCTTATACTGGTGAGGTTACGCCTAACGTGAGTACCCTAAAGGAAATAAAGAATTCAGAACTTGATAGGAATTCAATGACAAAAGTAATTCGCTGCTTCACTTTTACAAATGATTGATTGACTGGTTTTTGTGAGCCACAGTTCCACTGCCTCCTTTATGAAACGAGAGCAACCATAGTACTTACAAGGCAAAATTCTCCTTAAAATTAACTGTTTTTCACGAGTTATCTAACACATAAAGAGTACTCAGTCAATGATTGTAATCTTCACTGCCATAGCAAAGATAGCATTCAAGAGCAGATCTATTTGTCTTTTCACTTTAAACAAAGCAAACAAGCAAGAAATCAAACCCACTAACAAAACCTTCCCTGCTCCGTGCCGGGCTGACACAAGTGGCAGAAATGTCACTCTTGCCGTTGGGAAATGTGTACCCTTTCCTTAGCTAGATCCCAAAGGGTGAGAAGAGCTGTGCACAGGCAATTCATTTAACTTTGCCAAGGCTGCAAATGTATCAATCTCATAGACTCCAGTGCTATTTTTAAAAAAGTTCTGGTGTTCTACTCGACAGTAGAATGATTGTAGAAAAATGTAATGTAGTGTGTATGTTTTAAAAATTGATTTGAAAATATTTTAGGGATAGATGGAAGAAATATAGATAGGTGGAAAGGAGACAAGGAAATTGGGATTTTAAAATCATACTTTAAAAAACACAAATGTTTCTCAAGCCTTCTTCCCTTCCAGGAAACTCACTCAAAATTTCCTAAGGGTCTTAAAGACACAGAAGGCTCTGGCCTGTGCTTTTCTTCTCTGAAGGCACTGCCCCTGTTCTCAAGGGAACAGCAATATCAGGGAACAGCATATTTCAACTTCAAACACATACAGTTGCTTTGCATTCATAGCCCACCAAATGGGTAACCTGCCACGCAGTAGGAATACACGCACTATATCACCGATTTTGAAGACACTCCAAGCCCCACAAGTATACCCAGTTCCAGGTCATAGTGGATTTCATTTCTCTGAATGCCTGCACTCCATTGTTGAGTATGTACCTTTAAATTTCTACCTAATAAATGCTTCCTGTGCCTCTTACTCAATGAACCTGCAAAGCTACTCTAAAGGTAGCATGGGCTAGGTTCCTCATCTGGGCTTCACAAACCAACTTCAGAACCCTCCTTGTACCCCGTCTGGCAACATTTTCACCATAAAGAAATGGTAAATGTTTAAGTTCATAGATAACACAATGCGTGTGTATCAAAACATGTTATTCCACTGATACTGGCAATTTTTATGTATAAGTTTTAAAGAGTTATAGCGGGGTTTTCCTGCCCACTTAACAGCATTGTTTGTAGGTATGATATAAACTTTAGAAATCTCAATGTATAAGGCTTTCTATAAAACTCTAATCTATACTATGGTGTGTGTGTGTGTGTGTGTGTGTGTGTGTGTGTGTGTGTGTATGTGTGTGTGTGTGGTGTGTGTGGTGTGTATAATATAGGATTACTATAACAAAATTATAATTATATTATTATGTATTCAATTCATTAAATGTTCACATTTGCCGGGACCAGGGATAGGTTTTTGGTAGTGTGTGTGCTTAGCCTGTACAAGGCTCTGGATTTGGTCACAAAACCGAAAAAGAAAAATTTACATTTCACTTAAGTATAGACTAAATAAAAGCACCAAAATGGAAAGCTCTTATTTCACTGAAGGAAGCAATGAGTGAAATTGACCATTGCTGACCGTTTTTAAGTGTACCCACCTGATGATTATAGCCATATTCGTTAAATACAAGTGCAGACAATATTTAAGTGCTTTGCTCACATTTATTCATTTCATACTATGCACATAAGGCTTATAAAACCTGAGTGTTCAGTTTGTTCATATAAATGTTAAAAAAAAACTTGCAGAGTTGTGTATTGAAGCATTCATTGCTGTGCTGTATTTAGGTCAGCAATTCAAAGGCCTGAATAGCTGGGCCTGAGTTAATAACTGCATGGAGGTTGCTCTATAATTTGACTTCAAAGGGGCACCTTTCTTTCTTATGATCCGAGGTTCTTTCTTCTTCATCTAGACTGTCAAGAGAGATGCTGATAAGTTAGTAGAACTTTTCCAGATGTAGAGCATCAATTTCATAGTTCTGCCAACTTCCTCATTCTTGATTTATTTTAATGACAACTCTCCGGATGAGGGAGAATGAAGGGCTTATCACAACTATTTTTGTCCAGAGGCTTACAATTTTGAGTCACTTGAAAAATATAGTTTCTCCAACTTTACTAAAACTTAGAATATCAGAGCTAAGGTATTAAAATTGGCTATCAAGTGTAATTTTCATGTTATAAGACAGTCTGAAAAAATAATCTAATTATAACTTCACTATACTGGAAGACAGAGCCACTTATCCATATTTATACAAGTTCTTGAGGATCATAGGAATTATCTTGCCAACTTTGTGAAAATATGGCCTCTTTTAACACAACCGCTTGGAGAATCAAAGCCAGGATTTTATCTGCTATAGCCTACGGACAGGATATGATTTAGTAAAATTTTAATAGGTGAAAAACATTATGGGCAATCTTTTCTCATTTATGTGAAATAAGGCCACATGATCTCAGTCTTGCTTTATTAATTCTTTGTCATTGCCATTTATGCCTTTCTTACTCAGTGCTTCCTTCATGTTCTGGGTTTATACAGTATGAAAAATATACAGAATGACTAAAAGTTTAAGAGGTTCTAATAAGGAACAATATAATGCCGTGTTTTGTACAAGTCTGCTGATGCCTGGAGAAACCTGGATACAATATTCTCTGGTTTCACTGTATGACATGAATCTGCAGCTCTTCAACATGAACTCAATGTTCATGTCTCTCTGGAAGTATAACATATCAATATTGATTTACCCTGATTAGTAGAATACATCAGTACTGTTCAATAAGTTCTTATTTACAAGTTAGTTCATTTTAAACTGTATTGTGCTGGTATGTAGATGTCCCCCCAAAGACTCATGACATTGAGGTGGCTGGATCTTGGATGTGTGAGGCTGGAACTAAGTGTGTGATGCTGGGATTAAGGGAGACCCTCCCTGGGTGTGGGTGCCACTGCCCAAAGGGTAGGTATCTTGGATGAAATGTGAAGGCAGGCTTGATTGCAGCTGCTGCTCACCGCTTCTTTGCTACTTCACTGCTTTTTCTGCCTCCTGCCTTCCAAGCCAGGAACTGTTTCCCCTCTGTGATGCCCCTCTGCTGCACCACCCTGCCTTGCAGCCAGCTGACTGTGGAATGCAACCTCTACAAACTGTGAGACAAATAAACCTTTCTTCCTTTAACTTTGGGTGTTGGGTATTTTGTCTCACAAATACAATCATTGACTAAAATGCAGTGTAAGTATGATCTGATTCATTTTTATATCTCAGAAACAGTTACCTTCATGCACAGTGGAGGTTCTGTTATTCAGTGGAAAAAAGACTGAAAGAAGACTGAATATCAGATTAAATTCACTGATAGTAATAATATATTTTTATTCTTTCTGTTTTTCTTTTATAACATATATGTTTTATGTATTTAACCTATAGTAATTATACAGGCTTATAGGTTATAAACTGTCATTTCAATATTTATTTCTTCATAGATTGTTTGCATCAAAAGATACTGCTAAACGTTATGAGCATGGACAAAAGAATGAATTGTCTTGTGTTCTCTGTAAGAGGAGATACAGTTATAGAGAGAGTAGTTGGTGCTTACGAGAGGTGAGGCCCATAATCTTGTCTCTTCAAATTTGCAGGCTCAGAATAAAATGTGCCAAATTATAAAAGTTTCTTCTGGGTAATTTTGCAATATATTTCATTTAATCCTAGCAATAAACCTGTAAGGGAGATAGTTTGTACTTGAGGTCACTGGAGCTCGCCCTCTCCTAAAGTCATGTAGCCAAGTAGAATATTTAGGGTAGAAACTTGAGTTTGTCTGACCCTAAAACCACTGATTTTTCTTAGAGGGGTTATGTGTATTATTTGTATAGTGTATTGGGCTCAAGGAGATTGGTTTCTCTTGACCATCAGGAAGAAAAATAAAAGGAAGAAGAAGAAAAAGCAAGCATTATCCTGATAGCGATGAATGTCGCCTTCTGGGAAGTTCTATACCTATCATTCACTCAATTTACCTGCACAGTGCCGATTCTTCCCTGATGATCTTCCCTGTGAAAACAAGACATTTTGTACCAGCCTTCCAGCTCATAACAGCTATTATGTGTCTAAGGACCTTACTCGTATTCATCAGCCATTTACCCCTTCTGGAGTTTTAAACATGGTGTGAACCAGCTTTCTGGAACAATAGTAATTATCTGAGATAATGATTTATAAAGAAAAATGTTTAGTTTTAGAGCTTGCAGTCTATGAATGACTGGCCTCATTGCTTCTGAGCCTGTGGCAAGGCCAAATATCATGGCAAAGGAGTACATGGCAGCAAAAATCTACCCACTGATAATCAAGAAGCAAAAGCAAAAGAGGAAGAAGCCAGATCTCACAATCCTCCTTGAGGACATTCTCCAGTGACCCAAAGGCCTCCCACAAGAGCCTTCTTCATACAGTTTCCCCATCTCCCGGTAACACCAAGCTGGCAACCAAGCTTACATGGCTCTTTGTGCCACTGAAGGTCTAAACCATGAAAACAAGGCCCAATTTTAATTAATTAACTTTAAACTCTGTGGGGGTTTACAGGACCACCACCTTACCTGTAGAAATGCACAAATGCAATCACAGAAGATTTTATAAAATTTCTTATGATCAGAATTACTTCTATAAAGTTGGTCAAAATTTAATTTTGAGCAATTTCAGGGATACTTTTTCTAATTTAACGCTGAAAGTAATTGCTTTGCAGAAAATTACGGTCTACTACATCTTGTTAACTTTGGACAGGAATGTTTTTTCATTCAATATGGAGCCTTTGCCTCTAACAAATAGAAATTGAGATTTGGGGAAAGCTTGTGAGACCCAATGTAGATATAACGTTACAACGTGAAACTTAGTTGAAAGATTTTGTGCCAAATCATGGTATATGTCAACCTGAAAGAGAAAAATAGAGATAGTCATAATAATTATGTAAATGAGGGCACTCTAAAAAGAGATTAAAGAATTACAATGGGCTGAGGAAATAAAAAGACGCATCTTTAAATTAACAGTCCCCTACTATACTTTGCCTTCCAGTACTGTCTAACCTCCACTGCGTAATGCAATACACATTACCGATCTCCCCTTTCTTTAAATAGTGCTTGCACTGAGTGATAATATAACAACATAGGGCACTGTGTGAACAGCCAACAAGAGAATCATTTAAACAAATGCATTTGTAAAACATGATTGTTTTAAACCTGTCCATGTCAGGACTTCAATCTGAATTAAACATAAGGTGACTTCTTTTACTGAATCAATAAGTGCAAATAACATTGCTTGCAACCATGTTTTATTTCACAGACAAAAATGGTACTTAACGGCTTTCTGAAGGCTATGCTTTAGCCACCTGCTGTTCAAGTTATTTGCTTTTCCCTGCAAAATTTGTTCTTTTGCAACACTAAAACTGACAGGCTTGCAGTCATTTTACTTGAGACTAGAGTCTGGAGATATTTGAAAGGCGTTTTTCTTAATGAACACGTTCACTACCTGTGCCTTCCTACTGGCTAATTGGAACAATAGGAAGAACAGATTCTTACCATTATGAGCAGACTTGCAATCAGAGGCAATGTGTGTCACTTTGGAAAGAGCATTCTACTGGTCAATGCCAGTTTTTGACTTCATGAAAGTTTAGTTTATGGGTAAATAATAGATTTCATTCTAATTTGGTTAAGGTAAATTAAGAGCCTAGATAACAGCTCCTCTGTATTTATCTATTGTTTCTACTTCTGTTTTATTGGGACATATTTGCCTCACATAAAGTTTACATTTTTTGTGTGGAACTGCATGTGTACATAACGCGTCCTAATTCCTTTGACATTGACTGTTTCTCCTCTCCTTCTGCCTTCTCCATCTCTTCATTCTTTTCCCATTTGAAAAAGATCTATCTCCCTACCTCCTGTTATCTATTTTTATTTAACTTTTCATTTTTAATTTGGATTTCTCACATAAGATAAACCATGCAAGATTTAAACTGTCTGTCTGGTTTATTCCACTTAACATGAAGGACTAACAGTGCATCCATTTTCCTACAAACAACTCAGGTTTACTTTCATGATGGAGTAGCACTGTGTTTTGTTTAAATACTTCATTTTATTTATCCATTTATTTGTTGATAGACGTATAGGCTGCTTCTAAGATTTACCTATTATGAATTGTGCTTCTATAAACATAGTTACGCATGTATCGCTGTCACATGATGTCTCTTTTGGGAAGAATCCTAAAAGGCAACTATCTGAGTAAATAGAGTTCCTAATTTTCATTTCTTGAGGAGTCTCCATCCTGATCTCCATACTGGTTGTGCTAGTTTACATTCTGAACCAACAGTGGAGAAGGGTTCCTTTTTTCCCACAGCATCACCAGCATTTATCATTATTTGATTTCTTAATGATGGCTATTCTGTCTGGGGGAAGGTATTTTAATTTGCATTTCTGCAATGGTGAGTAATACTGAGAATTTTATCTATTTATTGAACATTTCAACATATTCTGTGAAGTGTTTATTTTCTCTTTTTTGACTGAGTCTTTCTTTGAGGGAGTCTAACTTTTTCAGTTCTTTATTTATTCTTGGTATTTATACAAAAAGGAAATAAAAGGCATATATATAGAAAAGGAAGTCAAATTATTTTTTGCAGATGTCATCATTCTTTGCATAGGAAATCCCCAAAAATTCACCAAAAGGCTCTCTTAGAATTAATAGCCAAATTCAATAGTGTGTCAGGGTACAAAATTGGTATGCAAAAATTGTTATTGTTCCTGTTTACTAATAACAAAATCACTGAGAGAAAAAATTAGGAAAAAATACTACTCAGAATAGCACTATGAGAAATGAAATAGTTAATAATTAAACTAAGGAAATAAAAGAACTCTACCATGAAAACTGCAATTGCTTAATAAAGGAAATCAAAAATGACATCAAAAAATGGCAAGGTATTCTCTGTTCCTGAATTATAGTCAAAATGGCCATACTTCCAAAATGGATACACAGACTTAATACTATCCCAATCAAAATACCAACAGGATTCTTCACAGAACTAGAGAAAATAATTCTAAAATTCACAGAAGAGACCCAGCGAGAGACCCAGAATAATAAAAGCAATCAAGAATTACAAAAGAGCAAAGCAGGAAGCATTACAGTCCTGGACTTCAAGCTATATTACAAAGCTATCATGGTAAAAATAGCATGGTACTGACACAAAAACAGACATGAGGATCAACAGACCAGAACAGAGATGTAGAAACCACTCTAAGTATATCAGTTCTCTGATCTTTGAAAAAGGGACCAAAATGTACACTGGACAAAGATAACCTCTTTAGTAAATGGTAATGCAAAAACTGGCTATCCACATGCAGAAGATTGATTCCAGACCCTTATTTCTCACCATGTAGAAAAGTAAAATCAAAATGGACCAAAGAATTAAGTATGATAATAAAAACATTCATCCTGCTTCAAGATAAAATGGGTAAAACTCTTGCTCCTGCTTCTTGCAGCAAGACAGAGATTGTTGTGATGTATATCTAGATGTCCATCCAAAGCCTCCTGTGCACATAGGTGGGACTTTTGGGGAGTGACACTGATCATACCAGTACCTGGGTGTGATACTTAACAGTGTATTAGTACATTAGTGCACTTACACCTAAGTGTGACTTGAGAGGTGAAGTCTGGTTGAAGGTAGTGGGTCACTGGTAATGTGGCCAGGAAAGGTCTGTCCCTCCCCTCTCTCCTTGGTCCTGCTTTCTGATTCATGTCTGCCAAGTAATGAGCTGCTTCTCCTGCTGTGCCCCTCTGCCATACTTCCTGCCTTGGGCTTAGTGGAATAAGGGCTGAAACTTCTACAAATTTTGGTCCAAAATAAACCTTTCCTTCTGTGAGTTGTAGATGTCACATATTGTGTTTCAGCAAAAAGAAAATAGATCAAACAGATACCATTAGAGGGTTCTCTGTGTATGCAGTAATTAGGTATCGCAAGTAGTCCTCTGCTTTTAATGTTGAACAGTTCTAGAAGCACAGCCTGGAAAAGGGAAGACAACTTCATCAAAAAGATAGTTTATGAAGTAAGCAGCCACACCGGCATATGTCAAAGAGCTGTGGGCAATTTCTAACTAAGTTTGACCTACCAGTGAAAGCAGTTTTAAAAACTGGAGACTTCGTACAGCCATAAGGAAATGAATTCTGCCAGTAACAAGAGCTCTGAGGTGGATTCTTTCCCAATAAAGCTACTAGATAAGAAAACAACCTGTCATGATCTTTGTTACAACTTTATAGGACACTAAGCAACTAACAGGACTCACCTAACCTATGCCCAGATTTTCACCCCACAGAAACTGTAAAATAATAATGTGTTATTCTAAGTCACCAAGATTATAGTAATTCATCCTAAAATGAGGAACAAGCATTTTATTCAGTTGCAGAACTGTTCTTATATCATTCCATCTCATAGCCCCACATATACATTCATACAAATAACCCCACTTACATATTTAAGTGATAGTTTTGAAGGATTTCACTTTATTGCTAGAAAATTTGTAGGGCATCAAACATAAGAGACAGAATTTCAAAAAACATTGCATAAGCTTTCACAAGATGGAAATGTTAATTAGTCTGACTTGATCAGTACATATTGTATAGATGTATTTAAATACCACATTGTACCTCATAAATATGTGTAATTATTGTTTTAATCTTTTTTAAATTTAAGGAGGTAGAAATGCTAACAATCTTGATTTGATCATAATGTACTGAATACATGTATTGAATTATCACACAATACTTCATAAATTTATGTAATTAAAATAACAATTTTTAAGAAGGAATTCCTCCCATATTTTAGGGAAAACATAAAAAGGCTATTTTTAGCTTTTCTTCTAAAGTTGCTATGATGACACCAGAAAAAAAGACTATGTAGACATAGTGGAAGGAGGTCTGAAGGAGGGGAAGGAGAGAGGATGACAAAAGGTGTTCAGATGTGTTATGTGTATGTATCAACTCCAGACAAGTAATGTAAATATTACATACTACAGACATGTACCAAAAAATGAAATCAGGAGATGGAGGGAGGTGGGAGGGAGGGAAGAAACAGAGGAAGAAAGGAGAGCTACAGCGCACTGCACGCATGTGCCAACTCCACAAGGAGTGTAAACATTGTGCGCTGCAAACGTGCACTTAACAACGGCTCTTGACAGAATGGTCATGCGGACGTGTGGGTTGGGATCGAAAGCTATTTTGCTACAACAGCAGTCATGCCAAATTTAGAAATAATTCGACTTTACTTGACATAGTTTATGACTCAGTCCACGGAGATATTTCCTAATATGGTAGACAGCAAGATCTAGAAAGAGATCCAACTCACCTTGCAACTTAATTTCAAGCTGGAGCAAAGTGGAAAGCGGTCCCTTGGTAAGGACCTTTGCAAGAGCAGGGATAAAACGCTCGCACGCAGGTAGACGGCTGGGATGATCCTCGTGTCCGGCTACCACCACATTCTTTACAGTCTGATAGTTTCTCAGTGCTACGGCTTGGGACTCTCAGAAAAATTCTAATAGCATACCGATGATGTTTTTTAAAGAACCGAAAGGACAATTTACATCACTACTTTAGAATGAGTCTTGTGTCTTATTCACCTTTGGGGGAGTGGGAGGAGGAAAAAGAGAGAGCAGAGGGGGAAAGGGGAGAGGGAGGGAAAGAGAGTCAGAGGGATTCCTGGGTGGTTACATTCTTACTATGATCTACACAAGCAGCGTCTACCTCACTTTGTTCCCATTTATAATTCTCATGATTGGCCTTCCTGCTGCAGAATCTCCGGCTTCTCTACTAACACTGAACACAGCCTCACCTGTAGCCTTTTCCCTTGCAGTTTCTCCTTCCTGAAATGCTCTTCTGGAAGACATCTGTATCACAGTGCTCCTCACCTTCTTCACGGGCTGCTCAGCTTTACCCTCTCCGTGAAGCCGATCCACAGTCATTACACTTGCCAGCTCTCTTGCCTACCTTATTCTTCTCCAAAGTACCGTTACCTAACAGAGTGTTTCTGTTCTTCATTATCTCTCTCAAGGCTCCCCCCCCGTGCATAGGTATACAGATGTCTGGTATTTTGCTTACTGGTGTCAAAGGAGATCAGTATGTACTTCTTGAATGAGATAATTATTGGGGAATTAAAAAGAAATAGTCCATAAGCAGAAACAGTAAAAGCAATAAAATATCACCTCATAGTTGAGTGCTTGAAAATATTCTTTTAGACTATAAACCACTAAGAGAGATTGAACAAAATAGTAGAGTCTAATGGATATCACAGTGAAAAACACATGGCTGAATCATTGAACAGAACAAATAGAACAAGAGAAGCCAGACAATAATAAAATGTAAAATTGATGGAAGAAATTCTTCCTATATAAGTGGAACCTTGGTTCACAAACTTGACTCTCTCTACAGTTGTGGTTGCAAACCAAATTCAAAGAGAACCAAATCAAATTTCCCCTTAAGGTCAATATTGTACTTAACCAATGAATTTGATTCAGTTCTTACTCAGTTTACAACCAGAATCCTGGAAAGAATCAAGTTCATGAACTGAGACACCACTGTAAGAAAGTGATGGGAGCAGGAAGGGTTTTCTAGATGAAAGAAACTTCCACTAGTTCATAATTCAAGTGTTAGAAAAAATAAACTGACCCACAAAAGGAGAAGTTTTAACCTGTCCTCAGGCTTTTCTCTACAACATAAAATCTCAGTTAGTCCAAAGTCTAGGAATTAAATGAAGGAAAAAAAATATTGCCACTAATTCATCTGAGCTAAGTTGTGATTCATATGACAGCACCTGAATGAAAATTATCACAGAAGAAAATTCTCATTAATACTTATTGACTCTTTACTAAATTCTTCAAAATTAATCACATGAATGAGATTCAAAATAATATAAAACTATAATTGTATGAACTGTATAAAATAATGTAATATGAAAGGAGAAAGACATAATTGAAACCATTTACAATAGAGATACGTATAACCAATATAGTTAATGAGGTTATGAAACAAAATCCAAGTGTTATAAATATATTTTAAAGAAAGCAATGTAGGAAGTATAAATTATCAATAACAAACGCACAGTAAACGTTAAATCACACCAATAAAAGCAAAAAGTGGTTAAGGTACACGAATGCTGTTATTTTTAAGAGTGTATTCTGTACATGTGTTTGGTTCTGGAAATAAAGTATCACATCTAACTTGTCATAGTGATGTGTAGTAAACAAAGATAGTAATTGAGACAAGTAAAAATATGATGAAACTGTTCCAAGTAATTAGACATAGTTAAATGAAAGAAAACAGTTTATATAACATAATGTGGAAATCCAAAGAATCATTTTTGAATATATGCTAAAGTAAAAAAAAATAAGATGGCAGAATATGACTAAATAAATTAGTTATGACAAGAAGTTGAATAGCCAGATTGATTTGCTTATTTAATAAAATAGGGAAACGAAGAGATTAAGAGAAAAAGCAATCAAATCCAATTATACAGGTTCCATGAAGACAAGTTAAAAGTGCAATAATACAGAAGCTTGAAAATAAAACCACTAGCACTGATAGTAGACAAAAATCTAATAAAAGCAAAGTAGAAGTTCCCACACAGAGATATCCAATGCCAGATTAGTTTAATAGTAAATTGTGCCAAACGTTTAAGGGGAGAATTAACTCAATTCCACAAAACCTTCTTTTGGATATGTGTGAGGAGAGAATGTTTTCCAACTCACTTTTTATATTATGGAAAACAGGTGAAACAAAATTTCACAACAAAATAATAGAAAAAGAACAACAGTTAACACATTACATATTATTATTTTTAAAGTAGTTGCTCAGGATGCAAGACATGGGAATAAAAATTTCTCATCTATATTAACACAGACCCTCCTTTCTGATGAACTGAGAGATATTAAAAGTATACTGACTTGCATTTTTTCCCTTTTCCCCATTGTCCTTTCATCTTTCACCCATCCTAGTTCCTTTTTCCTTTTCAGCAATTACTTCCAATTTCACAATATTTATTGTATACTTTAGATTTTATTTACTCTTTTAATTTCTCACACCAAGGATGCAATAGGATGTTTACACATACAAGTCTGATTTATTTCAGTTATAAATATGGTCTCAAGTTGCAGTAACAAAAGTCTCAAATTTTTCTTTATGGCTGAGTAGCACTGCATTGTATAAAATTACCACATCTTTTTTATCCATTCCTTGGTTGATGGACATTTGGGTTAATTCCAAGAAAAAAATATTGCTATTTGCAGATGATAGGATACTCCACACAGAAGACCCCAAAAACTCCACCAAAAGAATTCTAGATTTAATAATAAAATTCAGTAGCATAACTGGATACAAAGTCTATACTCAAAAATCAATAGCATTCCTGCACACAAATAACAAATTCAATGAGAAAAAAATTAGGGAAACTATACTCTTTCTAATAGCATCCAAAAAGCCAAAATACTGAGGAATCAATATAACAGAGGGAGTAAAATATTTATATAATGAAAATTACACTACTCTGAAAAACTAGATTAAAGAAGATATAAGAAAATGGAAAGATATTCCTTGCTTATGTATAGGAAAAACCAATATAGTTAAAATGGCCATACTCTCAAATTCCCATATAGACTTAATTCAATATCAATCAAAATACCATTAACATACCTCATAGACTTGAGCAAACATTCCTAAATTTCATCTGGAACCAGAAGAGGCCTAGAATAGCAATGGCAATCCTGAGCAACAAAGAAAAGGCAGGAAAAACCACAGTCCCTGACTTGAAATTATACTACAAAGCTACTGTGATAAAATCAGCATGGTACTGGCAAAAACACAGACCTGAGAATGAGTGGGACAGATTACAAGATACACAACTACAAATGCACTTGGCCATCTTATCTTTGACAAAGGGGCCAAACATGTTCACTGGAAAAAAGATAGCCTCTTTAATAATGGTGCTGGAAAAACTAGCTTCCCATGTCCAAAAAAACTAGACCCAACTCATTTTATGAGACCAAAATTACCCTAATATCAACAAAATCATTTTAAGGAAATAAAACTACAAGTAAATATCCCTCTGGAAATTATTCATAAAATTCCCACAGAATAATAGCCAACTTAACTCAGCAACATACCATGTTGAAATATAAAGAAAAAAATTTAAGAATTCAAAATATAACACATAAAAATAACATTTAAATTTTTAGATTAACAATTTGATTTTCATAGCTATGCCCAAGTACTTATTCATTCTAGTGACAACTAATAAAAGAGAACAAGGCAGGCAAAAATAGAGAAAATTTATAATTCATTTTAATGAAAAAACTAACATATATTTGAAGTAATTTATGTATTTATACTGATATACTTTGACTTATCAATAAAATTCATAATACATAATGAAAATTAAATTGAGCCATTAGAAATTTGAATTGAAAAATAATTATGTCAAGTATTGTAAAAATTAGCCATCAAAGAATCCCTCTAACATAAAGACCAAAAGAAAATATTATAGTGTTAATATCTGTTTCTAATACCCATGTTGTATAAGTTTTCTGTGATAGGGAAAAGATTTCAAATCATTCTTAAAATAAAACATAATCACTATATCAAAACTGTGTACTAACCAGAGATATAACTCAGCAGCACAGCACAGGCCTGGCAAGAGCAAGGTCCTGAGTTCAATTTCTCAGTTTTTTTTTTTTTTTTTTTGCGGTACTAGGGATTGAACTCAGAACCTTGTGCTTGCCAGACAGGTGCTTGTGCCACTGAGCTAAATACCCAGCCCCCTGAGTTCAATTTCTGATACAAAAAAATTGCATACTACCAATTTATGGAAATTGAAGTATTAATATGCAAATTTGGCTAGAAAATATTTTCTGCAGACCACTTACTGTAACAAAAATATCTGGAAATAAATATTTTAAGACTATAGTGATTACATTAATAATGCATTTGTTTATGAATGGAATCAATTAGTGAAACAAATTTCATATAAAGGTTTTACAAATGAAAACAAAGTAGAAGTCGCTTTCATATAAAATATATATATCATGTATGTAATGATATAATGGAGTTACAGGTTTGCTGTTCAGTGAACAAATAATCGTGAAAACCATGAATAAAATAATAAACTCTTCAGCCTTGGTTAAGGTCTTCAGAAAATAGATGAAATAATTTACATACAATAAGTGTAAAAAGTAAAATACAAATGACAAAAGAAAGGGGAACCACATAGACAGCCTTTTCAGCATATTTACAGGCAGAAAGTGTAACTCATAAAATAATTCTTGTTTCCTTTACTCTATAGTGTCACAGGCTTTAACGAAATGAAAATTAAAATTTAGTATAAATATTTACGTGACAAAGGGCAATATGCAACCCCTTCAGATGAAGAGAAATAAGACATGGATCCCACCAGTGAGAAAACACTTGGCAAAATATATTGGCAGGAAATTCACAAAAGAAGAAATACAAATTGTACATTAAAATCTGAAACACATTTATCCAACAAAGCATTCAAAGTGGAGCAAGATCAGACAGTTCTTGGCATATTAATGAAGGTAGTGAATCCACACTTCTACTATCCTTTCATGAATTGCAGATACTTTCTGTGACTAAATAATACATTTAGCAGAGGTATTTTCACGTGCTTTTTGGAAAATTGAGGACTGTGTCTCCATAAGTGAATTTTTCCCTTTCATAAACAACAGTGCCAGTAATAGCTATTCATGAAAAGGGGGAAAGAGAAAACAATATAACAAATAATTTTACACTAGGAAGTGTTTTTTCCTACTTCTTTGGAAAATTGTGCAACATCAAGGTTAATGTACATCTTGGGAGATATACTTTCAAAGGTGCTTTCAAAGTCTCCTCTATACATTTTTGCTAATTTTATATGAAAATAAAGTCTAAGGGCAACTTCTCTAGGGTCACATGATGCCCTGACATGATCACATGAGACAAATGGGGAATATTTTTGTTACTGCTGTTCTTTTCAAAAGGTTTATTAAATATTTGTTCAATACTCCCATACTACTCCAGTAATTTTACATGCCACAAACGTGATTTGATTTTACAGGTCCATTTAAAACAATCAAGGTAACATTTAACCCCACTGAATTAAAAAATAGAAGATATTCCCCCAAACAGAGCTGCAGTTTTTCCCATGAAGATGAGTTAGGCACTGGGTCTAATTACTACAGATTGATGCAAAACATTTTCTGATGGTCTTCTGTTTGATCTGAAGACATCAGCAAACATGGTGAGGTATTCTGTACCTACTTAGTAGGAAACAGCTGCTAGAGTATTAGCATCAAGAAGAAACAGACTGATTCAAGAACAAAATTAAAATATTGTTTTCAAAAAACATTCTTGCCATCTGGACAGATTTTCCATGTCCACCAAATTGAAGGAGCCTACCGGGACCAACTCTGAATTTACTCATAACTTCATTTCTATATTTTCTTATTTATTGCCTGTTTAACTAAAAATGAATATCAGCTTCAGGAAGGGATCTTCAAATGTCCTGTTTAATACTGAGCAGTACTTGGAGTATGACAGGGATTCAATATCTATTGAATGAGTGAGTCTTCAGTTCAATTATGAGAAGAACATTTATTCATAATATACCACAGATAGGTAGGGCACCTTTGAAAATTGGACCTTCATGACACATGCTACAGATTAGAATTTAATGGATTATTAAACTAGATGCAGTTTAGATTGCTGAATAAGTTGTTTCCTTCTCTTTCCATTAAAATTCCGTTAAATTCAGCCAGCTATTCACACATTTGATATATAGGATATAGGCAGCATTGTCAGGACACTAGATCTAAACCTAAACACTCATGGCCTTGGAAAAAACTTTACACTTTCCCCAGTTTCTATTACCTCATTTAAAATTACAATGAAGTCCAATCATTTTACCTCACTTTAGATGAAACAATAAACAACTTTCCATAACAATGTAAGTTTGGGAGATTCATATAACAGTTTTATCCTAGAGATACTGAATTCATATTAACTCATTAAAAGCCTTGAACAATTAAGATTAAGCTGTTTTTAATGCTTGTTATGCAAATTATTCAAATTTCTTTAACTAGCAAACCTTTTTATTTTATTGTAAAATGTTTTAAAGCTTCAAGAGTGTTCGAAAGTATTTCTTGATAGCCCAAGATTTTTTGATACCTCAAAAGAGATTTCACATTCAGTGAGAATATACCACAGGTATGAAGCTTTTGAAAATATAGAATAGTTTTACCTTTATTAATAAGTGATATATAAAGCTAAATAACATATTTAACAAAGAAGATATTTGTCTTTTTATAGTAATTGGAACGTTCTATATTTGACAGTATAAGGAAAACTTTGAGTAACTTTCCTTGACTGTGAAGTTCACAATTTATGTTAATATGAAACAGAACTATAAATTAGTAGCTACAATTTAGAAAAGAAAAGCTCTTGGACCTTAATTTAGGAGGAAAACTCTGAAAACAATTTTTTTTTGGTACCAGGAATCAAACTTTGAGCCTTGAGCTTACCAAGCAGGCACTGTACCCCCGCCCTAAAATTCTTAAATTGAAACAAATGAAAATTTAAAATGATATAATATGGAAAATGGCTCAACTACTGAAAGTAAATTTAGTCATACGCTAAACAAAAAGGGGTACAAAAAAGAAAAGAACTAGATATTCAACACATAGTGTTTGAGAAAGAAAAAGCAAAATAAACCAAAGATAGTGGCAGAAGACAGCCAATATGCAAGGAGAAAATAATAAAAAACTAACTATAAGGTATATATGTAGAATTTTATTCATTCAGAAATTCGACAATAGATTTTTGAAAACTTTGAAATCCAGGGGAAAAAAATCACAAAATTAGAATTGCTAATGAGAGTAAATCATAGGTTAAAAAGGTAATTAATATAATCATCAGAAACTGTCCCAACCTTGTAGAATTACATTTTGAAAAATATTTTATTAGTAGACTTTAGTTATATAGAAAAATAGGCTTCATTCTGGTGCACATGGTATTTTCACCCCCACTACAATGATCCTCACACTTCCTTCTCTCCCCAACCCGCTTCCCTGTCTCTAAAAGCCTTCTACTTTCCTGTCATCTCTCCACTTCTAGAAGTATATTTTTAAAAAGCCAAATACAGTGCATGATGATCTAGTAAAATATAAGATACCACAAAAAAGGAAGTGTGATCAGATTCAAATGATGTATGTCTTTTGTTAGACATTCCAAACTTATATTATAGACTTACCACTGTAAATTGGAAGACTTTTAAAATGAGAGCAAAGAGAAAAGATGGTGAAGACAGATCGGTCAGTTGGTATGATGGTTTGATGAGGGGAAAATGTTCTTTTTTAAATTTATTTTAAGAATAAAAGAAGAAAAAACATATTAACAAACAGACATCCGTTTAAAAATAACATAAGAACAATACAAACAATACAGTTACAGACAATGTGGTAGGAAATTAACAATGGTTGTTGTGTTACATATTGATATCTTCAAAATGGTTTCTCAGGAAAATACAGACATGCAATATTGATCAAACAAGTAATCATTAACTGTTCCTTTCAGTAAAGCAATAGAAGACAGTAGTACAACTGTTAGCTATCCTATATTATATACATATATACATAATTTCCCATCCTTTCCTTTCTCTTTTCTTTTTCTTTTATTTTAAAGATAAAAGAATAGAAACTTGAATAACACAAAAACAATAAGGAAATATACAAATTACGGGGAAGATAGTAGGAGATTGACAATGAATGCTGTTTTACATAATACTATCTTCATATTTATTACTCAGTTATCTCAAAAACAATGAAGGATATCCAGAATTATACAGAAGATAGTAGGGGATTAACAATGGCTGTTGTATTACATAATGTTATCTTCCCATTTCTTACTCAGTTATAAATCAGTATAACACATAAACGATAAAGGAAACACAGAAATATAGAACAGATATTGGGGTATTAAAAATGGATGCTGTATTACAAAATGACGTTTTCATTATTGTTACTCAGTTATACAAATGAAGTCACATTTGATTTATCATACAGTTTTCTCCACCCTCATCTGCATTGTTCTCCCACCCAATCCATCATCTTCCCTCTGACAGTAACTGTACTTTTTGGTTTATTTACTCCCTCAGGCTCTCACGCTGGGAAGGCACATGGCTGCTTCAAATTATGCTGTAACAAACGTGGGTGCATTCAAATTACTATGGCACTAGGTGGAAAAGAACCCATCCTCAGAGGCAGTCCATATGCAGGGAACCAAATACATTACGGTCATACCTGATTGATAAGCCCTCGAGGCCCTCAAGGGTCCAGTCCAGACCGCTGGGCCCCACCTCAATGAGATGCTCCTGGGGTCCCAGTCAATTCCTTGGGGTTGCCCCCAAGGAGCACCAGGCTCTGCCTCAGTGAGGTGCTCCCAGTGACCTGAACCAGTCTGTGTGGTTGCGCAATGCAGACCACTGGGTTCCACCCCAATGAGGTGCTCCTGGAGGCATAGTGGAGATCTCATGGTCACCCCCAAGCACTGCTGGGCTCCATCTCAGCGATGCGCTACTGGGGACCCAATCCAGTGGGTTCCACCCCAGAGAGGTGCTCCTGGGGACCTGAACCAGTCTGTGGGGTTGTCCTCACAGACCACTGGGTTCTGCCCTGACAAGGTGCTCCCAGGGGCCCAGTCAAGACCTCAGGGTTGCCCCCAAGAACCGCTGGGCTCTGTTCCACCCCTATGAGGCTCTCTTATGGGCCCAGTCAAATCTACAAGGTCACTCCCCACAGGCCTCCAGGCTCCAACTCAATGAGGCCCTCCCAGGGGCCCGGTCTAATCGATCTCCAGTGTTGCTGCTCCTTGTCCCTTGCAGCTGGGCACTGGGTGCACTTACGATGCTGGGCACAAGTGGTATGAGGTCTCCCCCACCCATGCTCACTGAGGTAGTCCAGGGTATGTGACAAGTTTAGTTATTAGTTCTAGGAGAGAATTGGAGGATTTTCTTCTGTGTAGAGTATGTTGTTGTCTCTTGGACTCCAGGACTGCTGCTTTTCATGTAATTTGTCAGTATGGGTTCATACAAGGTTCATATATACAAACAGTTATGAAGTCCCTCTTGGTGCTCATATTAGTAGTTCAGGGTGTGTCCTCAAGCCCGTGGACTCATCACATTTCAGTCGTGAACGCATGTTGAGTGCCCAGGTCATCAAGACTCAAGTTGCTCACAGAGGGAGTTTAGGGTGGGAGCTGAAGCCCAGTAACTCAGCTTGTGCTTCTTGCTTGGTGTTGGAGTGAGAAGGGCGTGGTGCTGTGTGGTCCACCTCTATCTGCAGCTCTCTCACTGCTGTGCTCCAGTTCCCATTTGTTCTTTGGCTGATTCCCTGAGAATTGCTGTGGCCCTGGAGTCGCTGCCGCTGCTCTCTGCTGCTCTCTGCTGGTAGTTGCTCACACAGTGGAGAGGTAGGTAGGAGGCCACATCCTTGGGATAGGCATAGAGCTGGGAGTGGTGGGCTGTGTACTGTTTGCTTGACTCCACCTTGCCTCAGGGTACTGATTAGAAAGGTCACTGCAGAGTAGACATGCTGCTTTAATGGCCGTTGTAGCTTTTCATCCTCACACTAGGTTTGACACCTCCCATCTGCTGCTGCCTCTTTTCTGGGCTGTGCCTTCTCCACACCAGCTTGGGGCCAGCTCTCAGAATTCTGCTCTTCCCTGGCCGAGTTGGGAGGCTCCTGTGAGCACAGGCCTCTGAAGCTGAAGCTGTGAGTGCCAGGGTGTATATGGAGCAGCGGCTCCCTCCTTCTCTGCCTTTTCTTCCTCTAAGTGCACCATGGCAGCCCTCTGAGTTTTTCCTGCAGAAGAGGTCTTGTTTGCTCTTTCTGAGCACTTCAATTCTCATTTCAGATCCTTCCTGGGTCCAGGGGGCCCACTTCTCTCCCTCTTGTCTCTCTCATGTTGCTATATTCCAGTGTCTGGGTGGCAATCCTCCAGGAAGACCTTTCCGTGCTGCTTACCTGGTCACCATCTTCCTAGAAGTCCCCCTCCCTTCTCTTTTCCCATACACCAATTGCCCTTTACTTTTGAGAATTTTCCTTTCGTTTCAAAATGTCTATCATACCTCCTACTTTTTATTCATTCTTTCATATAATGGAATATTACTCAGCTATAAAGAAAGATAAAACTTGAGGCTTTTAAAGGCAAATGGTCGCACCTAGAGACCATACTCACAAGTGAAATAAATCATACCTGCATGTGTAAGCAATGTGTTTCACTAGTGTAAGAGGAAAATGTTCTAATGTCCTGCAGCATAACAGGGTAAATAGAATTGAAGCACTAATATAGGAATTCTTTAACAAGTTTTATTGGGCTATAATTCATATGCAGAAAACTATATATTTAATTTATACAATTTGATGAGTTTGGCTATATGAAAGCACCCAGGATGCCATCACCACAAAGTAATAAACATAACCACATCTCCAGAAATTCTTTGTGACCTTGTGTACGCATGTGTGTGGGTGTGCATGTATATGTGTGGGTCTAAGGGAGAGAGAGATCGTAACAATCCTATGCAATTTACCCTCTTAAATTCTGAAGTGAACAATGTGTTATTAACAGTAGGTCCTGTGCTGTACAGCAGGTCTCTGGGACATAGTCATTTGGCTTAACTGAAACTTTGCACCCATCGAATACTTCACCATTCAGTCCACCTCCAGCTCAGGGCACCCAGACTGCATTTTCTGCTTCTGTGAGTTTAGCTGATTTAGATACCTCATATAAGTAGAATCAGGCAATGCTTGTCCTTCTGTGGCCGGTTTTTTGCACTGACCTCGATATCCTCCAGGTTTATCCTTACCGTTTGCGACAATAAGCACCTACTTGATTTTGACTTTCAATAAGGAACACACTGAACCAAGACCTTTTTGAGCAGCTCTCCTATATCCAAAATTAGTCTTTGTCTTGTTCTCCCAGTGCCAAGGTAAAGAAGGCTGGAGAGAGCATGGCAACGGCCATCAGCGCTCATGGTCGCCTGTGGAAGGATGTCTGGCGGAGTTCCAGAAGACGGGCAGAACATTACAACTACTCTCAAGTGGCGGTTACATAAAAGGGAGAGAGCCTGATCTAGGCTACTGTCAGAATCTCTTTCCCAAGGGATGGGGATACAACTCAGGGGCACAAGCACCTGCCTGACAAGCACAAGGTCCTGAATTCAATTTCTGGTACCAAAAAAACAAAAACAAAAAACAAAAAACAAGAATCTCTTTCCAGGAGTCACATTACCTACAGGTAATAAAGAATTCCTCAGAATTGGATTTAGTTATATATACAGTAGAGGGTTTGCCTTTTGCATGGCTAATATCTTTTTGAGAAATAAAACATTATTATCTCTCAGTCTGTTAGGAAGAGAAACATCCCCAAAGTCTAATTTGCTTTTCCATGAAAGGAGTTTCCTAAGGGTGTCCAGTGCAATGGTAACATAACTCAGTTCCTCACCTAGTAGCCTCTCTAGCCCAAATATTATCAATAAGGAAATATATTACGAACATAATATACACATTGAACACTTCTTTAAATTTGTAGCCTTGATTGGGCAGAATGTCATCAATCAAAATTTCTTATCCAATCCATCCAACTGGTTCTTATTTGTAGACTTTTATTCATAAGATAGCTCTTATATAATTTGTTAGGGAAAAAGTCAAAATGCTATGTGAAGTACTCTTCTCAGGTTATGCTGAAAGCATAAGCATAACTGAGCCCAGTGAGTATTAATCTAAGTGAAAGGAACAGAGAGAAACTACCAGTCTTGACAGTGAGGAGGTCTTTGTGCTACCCAGTAAACTGATGCCAACTTCTAAAAAAATCCCGGCATTTCCACAAAGATCTAGTCAAGACTTCCTTACCATTCCCTTCACCTTCCTCTCATTCTTCAATTTATACCATCCCTTGAATTTATCAGAAAGTCTTTCAGGTAAAAAGGAAAATGTAGGTTTTATCCAAATTTTCCTAAATTAATTTGTGAGACAGAAGGTTAATTATTAAAGAAAGTACAAATAATGCTAACATAAGAATACATTAGATTGGAAGGGTTATAATTCTGGCATAAAAAATATTCAATAAGTACTTGTTGAGTAAATAAATATTAATTTGTTGGGAAATCAGATGAATGCTTCATTCAGCCTTTATACAGTAAACAAAAATAAATTCCTCTACACGTTTGAGACTTAAATGTTATACCAGTTTGTGTGCATGAGAACAAACGAGATAATGAGGGTGACATTTCTTATCCCCAAGTAAGCCTAATCTGAGGAGCAGGTTGTCTGGTGACTACTTCATTTCATTTTGAGAAGTAACCCAAGGTCCCTGCCACCTGGGGCATCTTGGAAGTAGCATAAAAGCAAAACTGATTATTTCTCTATTATGACATTAGCAGAGAGACATGAAAATATACTATCCTGTCACAGGGTTTTATTTTTCTCTAGAAAACAAACTCTATACTCTGTAAAACGAAGTATATACTATTATACCTGACATTATATTATACCTGACATTAAATAAATACCATTTGAAGAAGAGTGATAAGAAAAATGAACACAAAAAGTGAAAACTATAATTTTAAAATTTGTATTAAGGGTAAAAGCCTGACTAGAGTGTGCTAAATAAAAAAGATCACTGTGTGCTCTTAAGAATTCTTGCTTGGCTCCCCCAGTTAAAATTCTCCTTCCCAGAGACAACTCTCATCTCTGCCTAGATACACACTGCTGTATTTTTTAAGACTGTTCCCGAGGTATCTGAGGTACGTGATTTATTGATTCAGCCTACTTTAAATTTCAATGACTTCTGTTCACCCAGTCAGATACCAGTGAGGCTGCCTTGGTAGCTCATCTAATTATAAAGCAGATTTAATCAACTGCAGGGCTCCAATTTGACCCTTGCTAGTGAATAAGCTTGAGAGTCATCATGATACATTGAGAATAAAATCTCTGATCTACAGTGAGTTTTACCTGGCAAAAATTAAGTAGGGGTCTGGAAAAACCGCACCACCAAATACCTGTTCTTTCCTGGGACTCAATTTTCTTCATCAGGGCTTTCTTAGACTGCACAGGTGGTACTGCTCTGATTTGTGATTAATTTTATCCTCTCCTGTCATTATTAACTTTGCCTGCCTGATGGAGATCCTAAACTGATTACTCAATGAGCATCCAAAAAATGTCAAAGGGTCACTGCCTTTTTACACTAGATCTTTTAGACATTTGGCCATTTGTACATTTCTAACATTTGACATTTTTAACCATAAAACCCCCACAGTTTTATGCAAATCATTTTCTCACTGAGGGGGAAGATTTCATCTGGCAAACTAAAAGACCTCATGTCCAAAGAACATGTTTCTGTTCTGTCTCCGTCCACTCTTTAGCATTATAACAAAGTACCTGACACTGAGTAAAATACTTAAAGAATGAAATTTATTTCTCCCAATTCTTTTTTTAAAATTTATTTTCAAAATAAAAGAAGGCAAGCATATTAACAAACAGACATCCATTTAAAAATAGCATAAGAGCCATACAAGCAATCCAGAGTTGCAGACAAAGTGGTAGAAAATTAATGATGGTTGTTGTATTACATATTGATATCTTCAAAGTGGTTTCTGAGGAAAAAAAATAGAGACATGCAAGATTGATCAAATAATGAATTATTAACTGTTCCTTTCAATAAAGCAATAGAAGTCATAGTACAACTATGTTAGCTATCCTGTGTATATGTATGTACATAGTTTCCCCTTCTTTTTTTTCTCTTTTCCCTCACCCCAGCTGTATTTTACTTTTGAGCATGTTTCTTTCATTTCTCAATGTCTGTCCTAACTCCTAATTTTTCTTCACTCTTTCAGGTTCTTACACTAGTGAGACAATACATTGCTTACACATGGAGGTTTCTCTCAGTTCTGTAAGTTGTCCAGGATCCAGGAGGTGGCAACTAGTAAGAATCTTGCCATTTCTCCCATGATGGAAGTCCAGAGGATGAGAGAAAACTCAACAAAGAGACCAATCTTGTCCTTTAGTAAAGAACCCATTTTAGTCTTGGGCATCAAATTTCCACCATATAAATTTTAGCCGGACACATTCAAACCCACAGCACATTCTGTAAGAGACAGTACTCAAAGCTTAGCAACACTCACCTTGCAACTCAAATCTTTGTAATTCTCAGTGTTTCAAGTTGTTTGCTTCCCACTTCTCTAAATCTGCTATGATTTTAGCATTCAAGGTTTTTGAAAATTAGTTTTTGTTTAAAATGTTTAAACTAAGTTGTCACATATTTGTATAAATTTATAAATTTGTCTTGTAATTGAAATTGTTTTTCAGGCTAACAAAGTTTGGGAAGCAAGGGTAAAGGAAGAACATTTGCCAGCTCCATTATAAGAAATGGTTTTAGCTAGTTTTCAGGTGCGCTAATTTTTGGTATGAATCTGATCATTTACTTAACCAATCTTGGTGTGCTTCTTGTTGGAATATTAAATTAGATTATATCTCATATTCTTAATCATAATATCCAATAAAACTCTTCTTTGTGACATGTACCTTGACAGTGAAAGTGAACTATTTAAGATACATTAATTTTTTTCACATTATTTAATCTAGTGGTGAGATGGCAGCTTATTATGTACTTCTTCACCTAAAATGTTTGACTCCTTTCCTCACCAAGGAAATCCATGCATATGTCCTAAGGAAACACATGCTGATCTGGAAGGAAGGAAAGAAAGGAAGGAAGGAAATAAAAAAGAAGGACGAAGGCAAGCAACAAGGTAGGAAGGGAGGAGAGAGCAAGCAATACAGGAAACTACATAAACAAAGAGATTTTCTCTCCAAAAGTGAGACTATTTCCTAATTAAACTGCAAGAGGCAGGCTAAATTATCATCTGTCCCTGGAAACTCACAACCTGTACAGTTTGTTTTCACTGGCACAGAATAGTTCCCCACACTCTTCTTCTTAGTATTTATTTTCTCTCTTTAAATTATGAGAATGATGTTTTCCTTCCAATACTGGTTCTCTTCTGTGCTCTTAAGTCCTGCAGTTATTCAGTATAATTGACTGCGTGACAATTCGAGATAGAAGTAATGTTAGGTCAGCAATCTGAGCCACATATCAAAGTAAGAAGGCATTATGGGACAAATCACATTTTAATCAGTTGGAGCTTAGATAAATGCAGGAATATTGATAGCAGTTATGCTTTGTATAGCAGCCTGTGGTGTGACAGAGCAATAACACTTTGAAATATAGGCAGTAGATGTTAATTAACAGTAAATCATAATAGAACTCCTGTGGTATTACATGATGTCCATGTGAAATCTCTAATAATTTATAATGCTTGATGTGATCCCACAGCATGTGACAAGAAATGTGATTATTTGTAGCTCTGCTTGATCTGCAGCATAAAATTTACTTTAGAGGCAGTGGGCAATGTTGCTAGTACACATTCCTTGCTGATGCAGGAATATTCTTTCTAAGAGGCATTTCATCTTTTTCAAACTCAAGATATGGCTTTAAGTGCACAACTGAAACTTAATTGTACAGTGAACAAACATTATCTCACAGGAAATATACAAATACATTTTTTCCAGGAAATAGTAAGTAGAAAGTAGTTTCCTAATTACTAGTTGGTAGCTGCCCCATCTCAAATGTCATGGTTTTGAATCCTTAATGCTCTAATCTTAGACTAATTGCATCCTTGACATCTAATTGTTCTGTTCCGACCCTGACAGCCATACTGTTCTTTCAAATGCTTCCTGGGGAGGTGCACAGGGAAGGGGAAAGAAGAGACGTTTAATAGCAGACTAAAATGTTTAAGGATACTTAGTCCCACTCCCAAAATTTCTCAAAGCCGTTGAATTCCAAGAGTAGAAGAAGCATGCTACATGTTAATGATATGTTTCCCCGACATTATTAAAGCATTCCCACCAGTATTATGTTCAGATAGAGACAAATGAGTGAAAAAATGCTAATTGGATTCAACTGGCCTACCCCCCCAACTTGTACCCACAAATTAACTCTTGTTAATCTACTGGTAAATATCAAGTTATGCAAATATGAAGAACAAATGAACAGTCTTCAAGCAAGTGATGTACACTTTTTGCAGAATCATCTTTCCATTTCCTTTAGCTCTTATGCTTACTTTGAAATTGGAGGCTGAAGATGAGGGGCAGAATTTCAGCTGGAATGAAGGGCTTCATTTGCCTCTTTCTGTGCAAAACCAACAGACCCTTAGCCTGTGAAGCCAAATACAAATTTCTTCCTTTTGAAAATATCACAGGAGCAGCTGCTCCTCAGCTATTTTGAGTGAATTTTCTGAGAACAGCTTGTAGCTGCAATATTGTATATGGTGGATGCTTGACAGGAATCTGGCAGTGGGAGGAGAGTAAGAAAATCCTAACAACCAGTGTAAGATACAGTGACTGACAAATGAGGCCTGAAGGTGGGGAGAAAAGCTATGCCCCGAAACGCAAAGAGATGGAGATGGAACAGTTTACCCCCAGGTTCAAACTATTTACCTCTTTTATTTTTCTAAATCAAGCTCAACTCTTCTAATTTGTTAACACAATATTAAATGACTAATAAGAAATGAATGGCAAGGGCAATGGCAGGAACTATAGAAAGTAAAGGAAGAGAAGTAACTTCAAATGTGAGTGACAGTCCCTCCTTCAGTGGGAAAGCAGACTACGGTCCACTGCTTTTTCTCAGGTTTGATGACAGCTCAGCAGACCAAGAACCTATGGACTGGTTCCACCCTGGCTTTCCTATCTTATCTCTGTCTTGTGGGGTAATGTGTTTCTGCTCCCTGTTCTTGGTTATGGGAGCTAACCTCTGTGTGCAACAAATTAGCAAATTTAGCCTGATGTAGAAGCCACAGGGTTATTGGAAAAGCACCAATCTTGCCAGGTATGGGGGCACATATGTGTAAACCCAGCACTCAGGAGGCTGAGGCAAGAAGATTGCTATGAGTTTGACGCCAACCTGGGCTATGCAGTGAGTTCAAGACCAACCGGATCTACGTAGCAAGAACCTGCCTGAAAAAAAAAATTCTGGATCCCATGATTGTTGTAACAAGAGAGGTTCATAGCAACAAAATGTTGTAACCCAGAGGACTGTTGGTATATCTTCCACTGGGGCACCCGATGCCTTCACGTGCAGTCATCCTTATACTTCCAAAGACCTGAGCTTCCAGTTGCTAGAGCACATGCTTATGAAAACTCTGTGCTATACCTAAACCTATGTTATTTCTTAAACATCCCCTTCTCCAGATTTCAGGCACTTGTCATTTCAAACTCTCAAGTGTGACCCTAATCTGGATCTTCCCTAAAGAGGTCTTAGTGCTTATAATGGTTTCACTTCCTTTTCCCTCAGAAATTTAGAAATAAAAAATTTTTGACTCATAACTATTTTTGTTGCTTTTAAATTGATTTCTTACTCCCACCCTGAACTGTAGCTTTGTTTGTAGGTAGGTATTTATTTATCTGTTAAAATCACAGATTGATGAGTTTCGTCAGTCAAATAAGAACCCTTCAATTTTCTGAATATTTTGAAATGTGTAACTTATTTCAAAATGATGCATTTACTAACACTAAGAGACTGCTCTCAGTGATCCCTTAGTGATCTCTACTCTGTTGGAAATCTGAAAGGGGGCTGGTTTATGACAATGATTTGGGGCCACTCCTGGAATTTAATGGGCAAGAATCAGGGATACTCTAAAGTACTTACAGTCTTGCCCAGCTGAATAGTTTCCATTCATTCTGCAATACATTAGATATTCTACAGGACATTATAAGCAGATGAAATATCTGCTTATAATTTTCTAAAGCTTATAACTATTTACGTATAAGCATAATGTACTTTCTGCATAGGCTTAATAAGCCTCAGCTATCCTAGGAAGGCAACAACGTGTAGATAGAGAAAAGACTGCACTTTCTTCGGATTTTATCAAAAGCTGATTGCCATTCCGTAAAGCCACTCCTCTTATGAAAATCAGCTTGCAGTACAATGCATCTACCTATGGTAATCACATTTGTGCTGAGGCTACACGGATATAGGTGCATACAATGGGATGCTTCATTAGCTTTCCTGATGTGGTCATGTTGAAACACTTGCATCCTGCAAATGCATATGCTATTTCTAATTACTCTGCTATCTTGTTCACACTGTAGTCAGAAAACTATAGTTAGAACATTATGTGATATCAATTCCATAATTAGGATATGCTATCTATAGTTCCATATCAATTAAAGAAGACATAATAAAAATCATACATTTTATAGAAAGAAGAGAAATTGTATCTAGCAGGGTTGAAAATCACAGCACCAGAATAATCTCTGAACAAATTTGTAAATTAAGTGTAGGGGTATAAATATTGTTTAAGATTGGATTTTTTTGTGTTTTGTTAATTTTAAAGTGAAAAAAATTCAAAACAAGGTAACAGGATGGTAACAATGGTTAATACATTGCATATTGTTATCTTTAAATTAGTTACTGAGAGTATAAGATATAAGCATTTATTTTTTTTATTTTAAAAACATAAAAGTACAAAAACATATTGACAAACAGACACCAATTATCATAAAAAATAGTACAATCACAACTAATCTATAGACAAGGTGATATGGTCTCAACAGTGGTTATTGCTTTATCCATTGATATCTTCGAATTGTAAATGTATGAACCCATATACACACATGCAAGTTTAGTCAGACAGTTAATCCTCTCAACAACAGAAAAAACACAAAAACCAAAAATCCAAAGACAAGAAAAAAACAGGCAAACAACAACAACAGCAACATCAACAACAAAAAAAAACACCACTTGTTGCTGCTTTACATATTGATATCTTCGAAGTGTGTGTTCAGGATAACACATACAGACATACAAGATTGATCAAATAACCTGTCATCGATTATTGCTTAGCATTAAGTGATATAAAACAATAGTAGAACCATGTTAGCCCTCCTGCATATATGTATATTCAAATATATTCATATATACATACATACATTTTTGTCTTTTTCTTTTCTCCTTTCCTTCGTCCCATCTGTTCTTCGTTTTTGAACAGATTTCCTTCATGACTCTTAGTTTATATTCCCACCCTCGGGTTCTTACACCAGTGATACAATATGTTGCCTGCACATGTATCACTGATTTATTTCACTTCTGAGTATGGACTCCAGTTTTGTCCACTTGCCTACAAAGTCCCCAAAACTGTCTTTCTTTATAGCTGAATAATATTCCATTATATAAAAATGCCACAAATTTTAATCCAGTCTTCTGTGGATGGGCACTTGGGTTGCTTCCACATTTTAGCTATTACAAATTGTGCTGCTATAAACATGGGTGCACATATATCAGAGTGATCTGATATTTTCAGATCTTCTGGGAAAATACCCAGAAGAGGAACAGCTGGTTTAAATGGAACCTCTAGACCTAGTTTGCGGAGAAATCTCCAAACGGCTCTCCACAGTGGTTGCACCAGTCTGCATTCCCACCAGCAGTGTAATAGAGTCCCTATTTCTCCACAGCCTCACCAGCATCTGTTATTGGATGACTTTTTCATACTGGCCAGTCTTACTGGGGTGAGATGAAATCTCGATGTTGTT